>JAGDQP010064470.1:0-11568 GCA_022664845.1 Lepisma saccharinum
TAAACTCTGATTGCTTAAAATAATCATACGGTGATTCTATTCTGTACTCTCACTCGGCTTGTCGGAAAGAAATCTATTTTGGGTTATTCTTTTTCTGGTAGCATGCGTAATAATAATAATTAAAAACAGTATAACCTTACTGTAACCATAGACTAAAATATAGATTTATCCCTCCTACCTACGTATTTTCGTCTGCGTTAAGGAGCACGTGGTTTTGAACCTTGAGGCGAATTCTGGTGACTACCTTCAGTCGCTGTTGCTTTCCAGTAGTAGCCAACAGAGGCACCAAATGGTAGGGTTCAAAATCACGTGCTCTTAAGCATATATCAATATTTTTTTAGCGCAGACGAAAATAGTTAAGCGGTATAAGTCCATATTAATATTTAGTTATGTGGTAACTAACCCACCTTCTCATGCTTGGCATTAATTTGTGTACAATTACAAGAATTTTTTTTTTAAAAAAGAAGACACAAATTAATAATGAATATGTCTGAGCATTTAGAAAAAAATTATGAAATACAAAAACAAAACGAAAAAACATGGTCCCCACTTGGGATAAACGGGGTTTTCCACATAGGAAGGCGCCACGCTATTGACTGGATTATGTTAGTTGCTTACAAATAACAATGTTGAAATGCTATTTAAGATTTCACGCACTATGTAACAACGCTACTAAATTTCACTAGTGGCAGTTCTAATGCAGTTGTACCGTAAAAAGAAAACTAGCATGGGTGAGTTTGAAAAGAGCATCCATTAGGTACCTTGAAATTAAGCGCGGAAAGCACTAGTTTTGCCATTGTAAGGTCTTACTAACTCTTCACTGTGGTAAACGGATTAGCATTACCTGTCCATGCTACAATCACTTTCATTCCTAGAGTTCACGCAAACGAGAGGCGAGCAAATAAAAGGAAACGTCAAATTTTGTTATCTATATTTGTGCCTAGGAGTTCCTAAAGTAAAAATGCAGTTACAATATATAGTGAAGCGTGGAGCTTACCTTACTACTAAGTTCAATCGCATTACAAGTGTACTCAATTATTCTCCTCCAACGTTGGCTTCTCAGCTCCGTAATTGGTAGGATAATCGTGTTCGTCATTCACTAATTACATTTTCATTATCCATTAAGAAGTTTCTTATAGAATTTTGTTGCTACTGGGTTATGGTAGAAATGAATTGTCTCCTGCTCCTTTATTCGAAATTCCGGGTACGGATACATTAACTCTTGGCAAGAATCTAAGTTTTAATCTATTTTTGACTAAATTTTAAATCATCTAAAATATAAAACATTTCTTGTGTGCATAACATATTTTGTGTGATGAAACTCACTTTTCCGATGTATTTCAACCACATTTTACTGAAGTGGAAAATCTGCGTCGGCTTCATACTTTGAATTTACACCGGTAGGAGACACTTTTAAACACTTTTCTCACTGTAGGTATAACTGTGGTTTGTAAAACTCCACTTGAATTTGCTAGAAGTAACGAAATTGCTTCAAATGTGCAGAACATTTTCAGATGTTACTTGAATTTAAAACGGGCGGCTTCACAACTTAGTTACTTATATGTTAAACAAAAGCAAGCTATGAGGCGATACCCGATAAAGTTTTGCTAACAGTAATTATTTGATAAAAACTAAACAGCAATCTAAAAGTAGTTTAAATTATATCTTAGTAATGCTAGAATCAGGAGTGTTTGTTGCTGGAGCATGCACAGAAGCTACCGAAATCCCTATACACACAATAGAAATGTGAGAATCATTAGCAGCAAAATAAATATTCAAAATAATTAGTCTTAGGCAACTCTGTCTCGGCAGTGTACGCTCCGGCCTCCTAGCGTCTGTCCAGCGCAGAAACCGACTTTCCAATATAAGCGCGCTGGGCCTGACAGGGAGGGAAGACACACTTGCTTACGTGATAAGCAATGGGTTCACACAAAATATCTTCAGAGACGCATACCAAACTGGAGAAACACTTCCGACGTACATATAATCTCAACCGGGTTTTCACGTGACACCTGTCACAACAGTAATTTCATTTGCCGCCTTGAAACTTGTTGATCATATAGCATTTGAAATATTTTAATCTATTGAACAAAACAGCTATAAGAAGTCGACGTGTCCTAACTTGTATTCCTTCTCAATGCAGGAAGTATTGACCTTGAATTGTTCCAATGATATATGCATACGTCGATTTCGTCCAAATTTTGCACGTATTACGTTTTTCCATAGGTAATCATTGTGTCGCAATTTGGTCAAAATCGAATGAAAACTAAGCACGACCCTCGTACAAAAGTTCGATTTCAGGTAATATAGCTCTATCAAGGGTAGCCATATAAATTATACATGCACCGGTTCTTAACAAATTAATTTTCATGAATTATTTTTTTTGGATAGGCGCACATTGTTTTACCATTTGGTTAAAATCGAGTTAAAAGTAAACATAATCTTCATACAAAAGGTCGATTTTCGACCATGGTAGGCTCGGTAGCTCCTATGATAAACTAAGCACTTTTACCCCTACGAGGCCGGCAATTGACCCCCGAAACCCTTGGTACCAACCATTTGGGGAGAAAGCAAAACGACAGATAGAATGACAGACATTTTTCGATCATTTTTGGTAATTCTGTAATTGGGCTATTAAAGGTCATACATAACTTTTGAACTCCTTGACCGATTTTGACGTGTGATACACCGTTTGAAAGGTGTTGAAGCGTATATTATGACCCCGCAAGTTTCGGCCACCTATATGTTCTGGGGTCAGTGCTGTCATCAAAAATGTGAAATTTTGAATTTTCGAACCGCTCTAGGGGGACCCAGGGAGGCCCTACTGACCCGTTTTTTTTCTGTGTCTTAGTTTTGCAAAGAGCTTTTGAATGCAAGTTCAGGATTCAAAATCGGGCTTATAGTTCGCTTTATTCGAATTTAGCTGTATATATGTGAGTACCGCTAACAACCTCGTTTGTCAGCGTCACTCGAAAAACTACAGTTCTTCATGATTCACTTGTTCATATTTAGAGAATGAATATAGTACCAGGTTTAGTTTACAGTTAGTATTCACAAAATATAAAATTTAATTACTTTGCTACCCCTATGAGGAAAAAAAATGCAACGTAACTAGTGTTTGTATTTTGTGCACATTTCTAGGTGATGTGTACGTGTTTTTAATCCGAAGGGAAGATAAAAATATTCTTCAATTATGTCATTTATTTAAAAAAGAGTCCCAATTAAATTAAGAATAAAATAGAACTTCAAGTCTACGTAAGAGTTAGTACTGTTGTTGCATATTGAATTTTTATTGTTAAATATATCTTCTTTTGTTTCCTTATATTTTTTTATAACTCAATTATGTAAATATGTACAGAATAATTTATTTATTACTAATTAGATGAAATAAAGAATTTTATTTGTTTAATTAATGTGTTGATAAGACTATTTTTTATTTATTTTTTTAATTCAGAGGTCATTGTTATTTTCAAATGCATGTACGGTTTCGTCTAAACTGACTTACATCATAACATTTCTAATTAACTTTTCCTTTGTTGTATTACTCGAAATATGGTATATTTTAATGTGTTATTGAGATGTTTCTGCGTACGTATTTACCACATAATGCATATAACATGTGAATCTGACAAAAACTTCCATATTTACGTGAAAGGTAAAAATTTAAGCATTTTGTGGATGCTACGTCTCTGTTAGACTTATGTTTACGACAGTTTGTTGAAAGTATTAAAATGGAGGCAGTGAGAGTTGAGAGGAAAATTAGAAATTCTAAATTTACGGAATAGAAGATAGAATTATTCCATTGGCAAGATTATTTTACGTTGAGTCCCTCAGATGAATCAGTTCTTGCTTGTGATTCTATGCCAGGGAAATTTTACAGATATTCCATGACATTCGTCTTGAACGAGGAGTGTAGAAGCCTTTAAAAATCTCACTGGAGTAATTCCGCCTCACTATTAGATCTGTTGGTCACTGTGCAATTTTATAAGCTGAGCAAGGGATATCAAATCTCCAAAAGATAGAAGGTTTTATAATTTATTAATTACATCCTGTACCTCAAGTAAAGTTCTAAAAGTTGATGTTAGTTCTTTTCTACAGAAGATATTTTGTTAACCGACTTCAGAGAAAGAGAAAATGACCCATAAGGGTTTGTTTTTAGGTATATTTTTTGAATAGATGTACTGATTATGGTTAAAGCTTTTTTTGCTTTCTGTAGAGGATGTTTCCTAGGTGATTCTGTTGGAGTATCTAAAATACGTGTATCGTGTGGGAGAAAAAAGTTTTTAAAAATTTAAAGATAGAAGCACTATTTGTTATGTATAGCTGTTATTCCCCCAGAGAAGAAGAAATCCTAAATTACGCATACTAATCGACGAGTTAGTCACTCAAAGATGATTTCACGAAATGTAGACTTTATTTTGTACGTAATTTGTACAAAAATTCAGACTTCAAAAATTCAATAAGATGCAAAATATTTTTCCCCAGAAGTAAACCGCCTCCAAAAGTAAACCAAGAAGCTTAAAAAAATATTTTATTCAAATATTGTACATAAGTAACAATTCAAAAGCTTTTTGAAGTCTCAACGATGATAAGGCAGACTTTTATATCAATTTTCAATGGCATTTTCTTAAATAGTGTTACAACATGCATAGATAACATCAGGAAAGTTTACTTGCTCAGGATTAAGAAGTGGGTTACAGGGAATATGCCTGTGAAACAAGTCAGCCTGTTGAACAACATAGAAAGAAAGATCTTTAGCTCTGGTTGAACTACCTACATCTTCACACCACTTTCTTAATTTTGACAGCAGACGCACGAAAATTCTGTAGGATAATTTTGTCTCCTGTGTGGAAGTATACGTATGAGGATTTTTTAAAAATTACGAGAGCTTTAAGTTGATTTATGCATTTGTAACTTCTGCTTAATAATATGCAAGTCTATAATCTGTCTCTGATCCTGTTTTATCATTTTGCTTGAGAATTATGACCACAATTACATACACTCACACCAATGGTTTGTAAGATAAAGATAAAATGAATTTTATGGGCGGTAACATCACTATGGCTTACGTCCGTACTGTCCATTCTACTAGCAGATTAATAGAGAGGAAACAAATAAACCGGACTTTTTGTTTCATCACACAGACACTTTTACGTGTAGCCAACTTCCGTTTTTAATTACATTATTTAATTTATCCTAGGTTAGACACACTTTTGTGCAGTATGTTCCTCTCTATTAATCTACTAGTAGAATAATGGGATGAGGGACAGGTGTTTCAGAGCAGCCAATGTCACTGGGACACCTGCTCTTTTGTTAAAGGCTTTGGTAAGAGGACGTAACCCAAGGCAAGAGGTTTTTTCCTTTTGTTAGTCGACCGTTGTTAGAGTGAAGCTGTCATTGATGAAAATAAAACGGGTTCCTTAGTACTTTAAGCTTATTGTGTGCTGAGGTGGGAAAAATAATGTAAAGTAATAATGCATGAACCTATGTGCGTTCGCGTGTACCCTTTTAGAGTTTTGTTAAAATACGTTTGTCGTTCGTTAGGTGTCAATTGGTTTACCTTGTTTGTATGAATATAACCAAATCCTAAAAAAGCTATTTGTAGCTGACAAAAGTGTCTGGCGCTGTTTCCCATATCCACCTAACTAATGGTACATTGGGTTCTGGGTTTGATGATTCTAAAATGTAATTGATAATTGGAAGATGCTGTGTTACATTCGGTGTGGTAGAAACCTGTTAACAAGGTATGTTGTATCAAGTGTATTGTATGTTCCCATTATAGCAATGAAACTTTGAAATGTAGTAGGAATTAATGTTGATACACTGCTAGCCATAGATCATTAGTTTTTGAAATGAACGCTAAAAACAACCACCCTGCAAGTGACCTTTACGTAAAATCTGTCTATGATAACTTTCCTTCATGTTTACGTCCCTGTCGTATATCCATTGCTCCTTTTCATGCTTGCAGGCGAAGAGTAAATTATACTAGTCCAATATGATCATAGTTCTTTAATTCCTAGGCATAATAGTAGATGTAAATAAGGTTAGGGTTTGAAAGGATCATGATACTGCACAAGCATGTAATAATAGCCCTATGCCGTGCCCTGTAATTACAAAAAATACATGTCCTATAAACCTAAAGCATTCCAATGGAGGGAATGAGGTCAAGCTATTGAGTGTTTTGTTATTTAGTTCTAGCCTCATTGGTTGCTAGTGGTACCTAACAACACGTTTACAAGATTCTCTAGGGTTGGAAACAGAAAATGGTTTTCCTAGTTATATGGTGGGTTGAGTACTTTGTGGCTAATGGCACACAATGTACTGTGACTTTATATGTACACATTCTAAGTCTTAATGTTGCAATGTTATGCGTTTGAACATTATATTACCGGATTGATAAAGTACTGCCAGTGAGCGCACCATCGCATCAGTAAGAAAAGGTTGTTATTTGGACGAAACTGACCATTAACACAACTCTTTACATGTTATTCTGATTTTATCAAATGTCTGGGATTACTTAAGCAATTCCATTTCTGGTTGGCTAGTTATAAGGTCGGCGAATAGTGGGTATTCGCTCACGAAGCATAATGATATCCTAATGTGGAGGGTGGGGACTTCTCCCTGTCCCGTGAGTTTCAAATGCTTCTTTCACTTGGAATATAATAGTATGACAGAGTCTTCTGGTCTTACACAAAAGTTCATAGACACAACGTCTCTTCACTTCCTGTTAGGACCATGTGTCCGATTGCATTTTAATAAAGTTCAGAACAATCCACTAATAGTCAATATATGTGAATATTAACCTAAGTCCGTTTGTGCCATAGCAAATGTGCCGCTACACTTACGCTTGTGTTTGTGGATGGGAACAGTCGTTGGTACAACAATCCAAGAGTTTAATGAAATTGCCTATGCTCCTCACTTGGAAATTCAACATGTTAATGTGATTGGGAGTAAAGTTTTTGTTACCTATCGGGATGCGGAATTAGAAAACAGACCCTACGTATTCAGCAATGTGGTACTTGCAGCCTGTATTTGATATTGGGCGAGCTTACGCTTATGCAACAAATTAGATACAATTGTACTCGAACGTCTTTTGTATTGTGGTACTCATAGTGTTATATATGATAGACGTCGGGACGAACAGAAATTCCCTACCTTTGAGTGATTACCTTGGTGCGTTATAAATATAAACTGCCTCTGGGCGGGGAAATGCGTCTATGTATTGTTCCTGACTAAGCATTACACGTACGACCTAAAGGAAATATGAACAGGAAAACTAGACCATGTGATCAAAATACGCGGTATTACCTTAAAACATCGATCTAGACAGGAAATAACATTTAAGGATATGTATGATGTGGTATGGGGAAGGTATAAAGGTAAACAAATATTTTCCCTAACAATAACCTTCGCAAACCCGACTTTCGTGTCATGTATAAGGCTCAAACGAAGCAACATACTGTTGTACAACAACGCAAGCGACGGAAATTAAATTTAGTTTCTACGAAACAATACTTGACTGCTCCATATGGCTTTCGTGGTTCAATAAAAAACATATTTGTTATATATTTATTCTATACACTTGTCCCATCGTCATGTGTATTGTCAACATGAATTGTATCATGCAAGCTGGACTACACTATATGCGTTGGTTTGATGGAGTGACAATGTTTCCTAATAGAACAACGTAAATGGAGATCTTTGGTACAATCGAACTTTATATTGTAACACAGTTTTCATTCATTCGATTAGAAACCCAAGATTTTTTTCATGCCCTCTTGTAATAGTTGTCTTCATTGTTTTGTGCCAGTAAAATCTATGTTGGAGCGTTCGTTCGTTGTCAGAGAAGTTTTCTAGCAAGTGACGACTGTAATTGTTGACACTTGTGCTGTTTCTGTCAGTCATCTACTTGTTCTGAGGATGATGTTTTCTTACACCGTTCTCTCTCTTGTGTCAATATTGCATTAAGTGGCGACCGTCACAGGACATTTGACTGTTGTACTGTTACTGTCCGATGTTTCGGAGATTTCAATACGAAGAATGGCATATCGACAAAAATTTTGGATTCTGTAGTCTGGAGAGCTATAGGCAAGCTGAAAGCAGGTCAACCCCAGCAAATCATTACAGAAGTAGTTGGTGTGTCGCCCAGTGCCTTTTTCCACCTCTAGACACAGTTTTACTGGAAATGATATATGACAGCCAGAAAAGAGCATTGCACAAGCCACTACGTGAAGAGAGGACCGGTACTTACGTTAGTGTTAGCGGCACGTTGGAATGTTCGGCGACAGATCTCCAATGAACATACAATGTTCACAACAACAGGACGCAGGGTGTCTACCCGAACTATCCTTATGAAGGTGGCCTCTATGTACGGAGACCGTTAGTATGTTTCTCCTTAAAGGCACAACATCGTAGTGCCCGCAGAAACTAGACTGAGGAACACTGCTATTAGGGAACTTCCGAGTGGATTTCGATTCTCCGATGCGTTGCGCTTCAGTGTGGAGACAGGAAATGGACGGGTATTGTTCTGTCGGGAATGTGGAATTAGTAACTAACCTCGTCTTGTGTGTGAAAATTCTCAAAATGTCGGAGGTGAATGTATGGTGTTCGCCGCCATTGCCAGTGGGCGACATTCCGACTTGCATTCTATTGAGGATAGTAGCCTCAGCCATGCGGTATACAGATGAGATTATCAGGCTTCATATTGTCACTATGGCTGAAGCAATTGTTTGTTCTTTCATTTCATGGACGATAATACGCATTCTCACTTAGCTCAACCTGCGGATGTCATGCTTGAGGGGGCAGGTATGGTGTGACTGACATGTTTCTTGGAACTCAGTTCTAAAGATCACTTCTGGGATGCTATGTGGAGACGTATTACAACTATGCCGCCACGTCCAGCAACTCCTCAACACTGAAAATTGTCCTGGAGTACTGGCCCAGGATACTCTACATTCGGATCGACAAGCTCATCAACTCCATTTATGCAGCGGTCTTAGCAGTTCGCGAGTCCATACGTCTTACAAGCGATAAATTACTTTTGTGTACATAACCATTTGTGTGGTCCTATACGATCTTCTACCTTGCCCTACTGTATCCATTACAATGGCTGGATATGCTATGTCTGCACCTTCCACCGGAACCACTGTTCCATTAGTTTTTAATTTCTTTTATCTGTTTCTATCATGTTTTACTAGCTTATTTCACACAGTTAACTATCATCAAAAGATATATCTTCTGACACATATATTTCTCTGCATATATATGTATTTCCGAAACGCCTGGGATCTAAATGTTAATGTTTACAAATGCATCTTAAGCAAGATCTGTTATTATCATCTCGATATCAGAAACTATTTGACGTAAAGGCTCGCAAGGATTGTCACGATATCCTTATTACGGGTTTCCATATTGGCCATCTTGGATCACTAGTAGGACCACCTTGCATTTCGTTTTCAAAAATGTTGCTTAAAACGGTAAAAAAGTAAAACTGTTTTGACTTTGAAAGGTACCGCCTATAGTAGATATATGCGAAATTCCACTTTGCACTAAGAGGGCAAAGTGAAGTATGAATACCTGAAAATTTTATAAGTTTGATATAGTATTCTAGGCAAACAATAATACTAAGCAACTTAAAATGGAATTTAGGCTTAAATGTCTACAATTTATGGTCTGCTAAGCGTTGTTACCGTTCTAATAACTTATTTATTTATTGATTTGATTTTTGCTTTGGAACAAACAAAAATATAAGTAATTGCACCAGCAATCAAAGTGATTCATAATTCAAGCCGCTAAGAACGATTTACTGATTTTAGAAATGTTATAATTTTACAGAAAAACAATAAATAACGCTGGAGCCAATCGTCGCACACGGTTCGCACATGCAGCAATTGATATATTATACATAAAATTTAAAAAAAAACTAGGACTGGTCAACAAATCAATACATATATATAAAGCTCTTCTAGCTTTAATATATATGTTTAGTGAGATTTAATTGACAAAGATAGCTAGTTATTACAAAGAATCTCGGATGTCCAAACAGTTTCCATGTGCCCGCTGTAGACAAATAACACACTAAATCCAAACTTACTGTGAAGGATCTTCATATTTCGCACTTCAAACAACAAAAATTCGAAATATCAAGAGAAACAACACTGACTAGTTTTCCGTTTGTGGTTTCTTCATCTGTGTTTTATGGACTCTTTTCAAATGTCTTATTCCTCGTTGCCCGCTTCATTATTGTTAAGTTTTGAAGTCATATAAAGTGATATGTCTGATTATTTTACAAAATTATTTTATAAATAGATATTCCCCAGTATAGCGGGAAATATTCCTTTGATATGTTTCAGGACCTGCCAGTATTTTGCTCATTGAAAAAACGCTTATCACATTGTGTACCAACGGGTAGGCGTAATTTTCCATGACATCGTACAGTAACAGAGACTCAGCTGTCTTCAATGGAACCAACTTTGATTATTTCTTTCTCGTTGCGTGCAGATACGACAAAAGAGAAATTCCGCTCCGCCTACTCGTTTCACATTGCCCGCATTTCGCATTTCTGCGTTCTTCTCTCCGTGAATTTATTGAAATAAAAGATATGAACAAATATAACCAAAAGTAGTTTATTACTTTCTCTTGCGTTCTTTCTTTTTTAAATTTCCCAAAACATAATATATTATTTTGAAATTAAAATGTCTTCCTTACTGTGCGTTGATATAGGGTCATTCCATGTCAAAACGACCAAAAGGGGCTCCACCACTACTTTTTTAATTTCGATCACACTGGCTAGTGTGTTTGGGCCGAATGAGAACCGGAGACTCTCCAAAGATTAAATTTTCAAATTGCATAGTTTCAGTTTTACAGGGGTTCAAAATTTAGGGATGGCGCAAGTCGTTCGAGATGGCGGCTAACCTCTAAATTTTGAACACCTGTAAAACCGAAACTATTCAATTTAATCTTTGGGAAGTCTCAGTTTCTCATTCGGCCAAATCACATTGTCAAGTTTAATCAAAATAAAAAGTAGTGGCAACCCATTTTTTTTGTCGTTTTGATATGGAGTGATCCTATAGTTCTTAATACGATAATGTGAGTCAATATTCGGAGGTCATTTTATTTGCTTGTTCATGACGTTTTTAGATGTATATTTCTAAATAATACAAATGTGCGAACGTTTTTTTCCTTTTACTATTTCTTGCATTGTTGCCACGTAACGTTAAAATTGTTTTCTATTTTTAAAAACAAAACTCACCCTTTTCTGATATGATAGGATCTTTTACTTTGAAACTCTTCGCCACACTCCATGAAGTGTAATAATTGAAGTAAGAACAATTACATTATCTGTAAAATATCAATAATTTTGCAGTTTTAAAGTGTAGGGTAGACTTTAGATTAGTGTTGTGAAGAAATCAGTTTGTGATTAATTCATCTGGTATGAAGTAGTTTCTATGTGTAGCTTTCTTTCTTTCACAACAGAATGGTTAAAGTCAATAAATTAACGTTTTGAAATTAATATTTTGGTGTACGTTAGTCGGTTGGTAAAGTATTTATTTGAATATTGTATGGAAA
>JAGDQP010064471.1:0-11567 GCA_022664845.1 Lepisma saccharinum
TATGGTCAAAATGAATATTAAAATAATAATAAAAAAAAGTTTTAGTTTTGAATTTTAAATCCGAGAACCCGTTTTTTGTGTGCATCGATCGTAAAGGCATAATTACAAAATTTACTTGAGTAAAAAAGGATCTTAATACAACTCACTAGATTCAAGATTACGGCCAGCCTAAACAAACACAAATGACTATTCTATGTTCAAGATAGTGAAGACTGCTTGATACGTCACACACGCACAAACTTGCAAGGCACAGAGAACAGGCAATTTTTATCATTTTCCCTAACGGGGCAAGCATGCCAGACTGATCACCAATTAGGCCGTCGGTAATAATCTATATTTATACAAGATACAACAAAAAAAGAATCCGAACTTGTTTTTCAGTACATACATTGCAAATAACTGAAAGATATCATGCTGATCTAGAGCATTCCCCCTTCAAACAATGCCAAAAGCAGCAGCAGAGCAATCTTCTCTCGACAGATGCCTTGTGCTCTTTCTTCGTTTCAGACCAATACATAGAGAGATATTCCACAAACACTTATTATACTTCAGTTTTAAGATCCAATAGACACTCAGTACTACCGTCCAGGCTCGAATGTTGATGCAGCCTGTAAACATCCGATGACAAACTATACGATGACCATCCATCTGGGGACGAGAGAACAAAAAAATGAATTTGTGATGAAGGGTGCGTATAAAACTTTATATATATATATATATATTAAGAAAATAATCCATCACCTTCATTCACTTGAGATAATAGTGAAAGTGCATACGAGCAACAGAGCATCATCAACATTCGAGCAGAACTAGTAGGAAAAACAAAAAAACTATCAATGAAAGCATCACATGCTTTTTAAGAAAATAAAAACACATGCTCAGCATGCAAATTATAGATGTGCTCCAAAATGACTTTCACATCACCACAGTATTTTTTCTAGCTTGAAGGATGCAGAGAGAAATTAGGTGCTCGACTGACTGCGAATCGAACCCATGCCTCTAGCTTGTCAGGTGGTTCTTCTGCTATTGAGCTGTCACGTTAAAAGCTATACTCAAAAATCTACAGTGAATATAAAATATTTCTAAGGCTTCCGTTCGTATCTGCTGGTGTTGACAGGCTCTGATAGGCTACAAGCAAGCATTTCCTAGTGTTAGCACTTGGAAGTCAACAAAACCAGACTGATTGCAAAATATAGGGTTATGTGGATTTGGAAACTTTTTTTTAAAAAAAAAAGATAAGGAATTACCGGTAAGAGAGTCAGGATGTGAAAACATACGATAATGCTAACAGCAAGAAATTCGGTACTTCATACTGACGACACGGACGATGACATCATGTAAATCTGGGTACATAGTCCAATGGCATGGTTTTTTAAAGTGTTTATTTGATTTTCGTTTTTACTTTAACGGTCACAAAAGAAAAAAGTGACAGTTTCACGGAAAACACAAACATATGCTACAGAACAGATTTGGTCGGGCCGAAGAGGAGGATTTTAAACTGCAAACTTCTGTGTGTGTGCGAACAAACAATATGCTAACAATAGAAAGATACACCCATTACCTTCACAAGAAACCGAGCATGTTTGAAAAGCATTCTGTCATTAAGACTCTCTTCCTTAGCCAAGTGGCGCGAGAGCTTCCCCATGGCAGCTTCCAGTTGCGAGATGCCAACTGGGGACTTACTTGAATTAAGAAGCTGCGGCGCAATCTCAAAAGCTAAATAAAGTAGTAACGGCAAGTCGTTGCGTTGACAACGTTCACACCGTCGTTGAACAAGGCCGCCTAACAGGTCAAGGTACTATTTGAGTTTTCGAAACAAATGAGTTTAAACCTACCTATCAGTATGTATGATTAACTGAGATTTGAAAATGGAACGTGCCCGCGTAAGATCGAACCTAAGATTTCTACGTGAAAGGTCAAAACGATAACTAGTAGACCAAATTGCTTGCTTGCTGCTTTATAAAATAAGTATTTGTTGGCTTTCTCTTCCTGACCTTGACTTTTAATGACCTATCTCGTATACTCGCTACAGTAGCGTATTATATTTTTCGACCTATTTACAGGCAATCAGTACAGCAACATACTTCATGTATTTGACTAACTTTTGTAACTCCATGTGTATTGTCCAATAACTTAGAATTTACTTACTAAGCGATGATTGTAAGAAATGTTTGCATGTTAATAGCAGTGCAACCGTCCAGCAAGCAGAAGACTTGCCAATCCGATTACCAATCACCCAGCAACCAATTGTTTCACGTGCATCTTTCAAATGTTTCTTCACAAAACTTGAGTAAACATAAATTAACATCTAATTAACTCTATTAGTTACCAGTACCCCCACTAGGGCTTGGACTTTTATGACATCATTTATTTTTGTCTTGAGCTGTTCTTCATAGCTAAGATAAACGTTTTTAGTTGTTGTGAAATATAAGGCTGTTGTTATTAATGCGTATTTTACCACCTTTGGTCAAAATATGACATAAAAACATATCTTTTCAGTCATATTTATGCTGTTCCCCAAAAAACTCCCTTCTTTGACTAAACACAAGGACTCTACTTATTGATAATTGGAAGCTCTTCAAAATTTGATGATTTGAAAATGCCGTTGTCATCCACCGAAAATGAAGGTTAAGGTATGGATTTTTCATTTAAACGTTTAATTTCTTTGTAGGGTTTACAAGATGCTGGGAAGGATACTTTACTGGAAAAGGATACTGATCTTATAAAATGGTTACCACAAGGTAGTTAAGTTTTCAGGTTTTTTGGTCATAAGTTTAGGGCACAAATGTATGCATATTTCTATATTGTGTGTTTTAGGTAATTTTAGGTCATAAATGCATATGTATTTCTAGGTTTCAAATTTTTAAGCTATATTGTGGAAATTTTAAGGTGTAAATCAATAAATATATCTACATTTTGAATTGTAATGTCGTAATTTTTATAGTTTCAGGGCATAAATGTATGCATATTTCCATATTTCTTTTATTTTTAGGTAATATTTTGGTAATTTGTCACAAATGCATAAAGAATAAATCAATATATTTCAACATTTTTAGTTTTTGTTTCATATTTTACTCATTTTAGGGCATAAATCAGTACATGTTTCTACATTTTGAGTTCTACTGTTATATTTGGGCAATTTTACGGCATAAATGTATATATATTTCTATATTTTGAGGTCATATTTTTAGAATTTTTAAAGCATAAATCCATACTATTTTGAGTTTTGGTAATTTTTAGGGTACAAGTGCATGAACATTTCTAAAAATTTTAGGTCATAGAAATCCGAGCCCTCGTTATCACCCTAATTTGCTTGGCATTGCGCTCAAGTTCTACACCACAATGTGCTGACAATTAAGGTTTTACATACACATACCCTTATGCTCACATACGTACACAGGATATAATCTGATATTATTCTAATGTATCGTGTAACCTATGAGAAAAATATTTTAGCCATACGCCCTGCAATAGTTCTAAGATTTATAATATAATACACAAAGGTAAGAGCACGATGAACATAGTTATAACACAATATTGGGAAGATCTTTTACATATTCTCATCACGAAAACTTCACATCAAGATTAAAAGATAAAAGAATGCGATGCTTATTTCACTACATGTACACCACTAATAAACACAACAAATCTTTCACGTATATTCATATATAAAAAGCTTTGTTCCACGAGAAAAGAATGTGGAATTACATAGACAAATTTAAACGAGTATATTCGTGACTGCTTCCTCTTAATAAACATACATGAAATGACTATTTGGTTTCAACACAGAAGCTGATCCACTTAAACTATTGTTAACTTATGTATTATTAACGTTGTACATCACCCCCGCCATCTTGGTATGATCTTTCCATTGATTTACATGGGAACTGTATTTCTAGACTTATGTCTCTCAGGAGCGTAATTTTTAACTTCTGTTTTCGCCTAGACTTTCGTCGTGTTTTCTTTGACTCATGCTGTTTTATAGAAATGCAATATTTTACACACGAACAGTATAATTTCCCGTTGACATATTGTGATTTATATAGCAAACTATTAATAATACATTATACTTATATATTTGACGAAACTTCACAAACCAAAACTATACAAAAGTCAAAATAACCACTAAGGCAAATTTCGTGAAAGCAGAACTTGAATTTCTACTTCCGAGAGGCATAAAATGAGAAAAAACAGTTCCCATGTAAATCAATTGAAAGGTCATATCAAGATGGTAGGGGTGATCTACACCGTTAAGACCTCATTTAAAAGTATAAACAAGGAAAACAGTATTCAATTATATCTAGGTTTGCTTGAACATCCAAAAAGTTTGTCTAGTACAATCAATCGAAATACTTTTCTTGTTTCCTTTGTTTACTTAAGACAACCTTTCAGTTGTAACTGGAAACAAGTTTCCGTGGTTCCGCAATATTCACTTCTTTTAAAGCAAAGCACAAAATAAACAAAATTTGAAATTGCGAGCTACCTTTATGCTTGAAAGTGACATCAATTCCGACAGACTTACGAGAATGAAATGATATACGTCATGGGAACATATTCGAAGAAGAAAACGTTACAATGAAAACGCTCTACCAAAATACAAAAGACGTCCGTCGTTGCTCCGACAAAAGCACAAGGTTCAAATTTTAACTCTTTGTGGATGAATGGTAATGCTCCCTACCTTATAATTAAGATGCCTGAGTTCAATAACCCACCCAAGTGCTGCACAGAACACTTTAACATTGTAGGTACTGTCCTAAAGACATCATCCGATGGAGGGTAATGGCAAACAGCCATCTTCAACACCACCCCTTCTTACCGCGTATCACTGAACACTTTCTGCTTACAGTATAGATGTCATAGATGTCTATGACAAATTCGAAAGAAAAAAAAAAGTGTTATAATGCGATCAATTTAAAATCTGAGAGCAAAGTTAACAAGTGGATAAATGCCATAAAACAAAATCACAAACGTCTCCAAGTCTGACAGGATTTTATTATTTTGAAAATATAACGACACCAGATACAACACTTTTAGAAAATACACTTTCTCTCTACATTTTGACATTCATGATTGTAAGCATCTTCTGAGGCCAAATACTAGCACTATGCTTTACTGTAAACACTTCTTTATTTTCCAAAACCAAAACACATGCCGAACAATTTCAAATACGCATCATTACTTGCATCATATATGCACTCTCTCTATTGTTGCGCAGCGCAAGATTTAAGTAAGGCACAATATTCATCTACAAGTTTGATGGTAAGTGGCAGACACGGCAATTTGAATCTTAATTCACTTTATTTGGTTGCTCATTTCCACGGTGCTATTTTCGGACGGGTGCACGATATGATTCTGTTGTGTTTAAAATGCGTTTATTCGTTCAAGCATATGATAGTGTTACGTCCAGGGTTGATAGTCCACCGAAAAATATATAAAGACGACAAAGTAAATGAAGTTATTTAACTGACCAAGGAATTTCACGAGATTGGTGTTGTTAGTGACAAAGTTCAGTTTTAATTGAAATTCTACACGATAATCAGCATAAAACAGTACATCCTCAACGTAAATTTCTTGCTGAAATTAAGGCATCAAGAGAATACGAGGTGCACACCAGAAGTCCGTGACGTTTAGCTCTTAATAATAATAAATTACTCCGAGTAGATAAATATCCTTGTGTGTGAATTAGTTACTAATTCTAAGTCTAAAGTTATGTTAAATTTCAAACTTCTACCTTGAACTTTTGTTTTTAGGCTCATCTGTGAAGAAAACCTGCTTTTCGACACTACCAATGGGCTTCACTGTGGAGGAGTAACCTGCTGTGATAATGCCTTTGCTGTTGTTCGGAAGAGTGTTCGTATAGTTACTGGTGATCGGTAACCAACTGAAGATTTGCCTAGATACCGCAGAAAACATTCGTGTTGAGGTTCTAGTCAAGGAGAAGTCAAATTGTTGAGGATATCTGGAACCATACAAGATTTTCTAATGCAGGGGTTCTAAACCTGGGATCCACGGACCCCTAAGTGCTCCATGGACGTGTTTAAGGGGGTCTGGGAGGGTCAGATGAAAAATAACATTTACATTCACAGCGTGTGTGTTATGGAAAGCCAATCAGACTACTTGGAATTACTTTAGGATTACGTATGTCTTTGCAACAAATGTCAATAAAATAAAGTGGGTATACCACTACTGGATGAGGCCTCTCCCGGAAGGAGGAGTTGGTCTACTGCTCGCACGCTAACCAGACGTGTTGGGAGAGGAGAGCCGAAGCTCTCTACTGTCATCGCCACTGTCTTTTATTCACAGCAGCTCCCCAATTGCATCACGATGCTGGGTGGGCACCATTCTAGACTCTCTCGCTTCGGAAAAAAATCTGCAGTCAACGACGGCAACCACTAGACCAGCGTGGCGGTCATATATATACATATGACGTGAAGTTGTGTTTATTTTAATATTTTTAGGGAGGGGGTACATTAGATTCTTACGGGAGTCTGACCCGAACAAGGTAAAGAATCACTGATCTACCGGCACTGTTGAATTGAAGTTATCCAAATCCAGTTCACTTTGGGTTCTTCGACAGCTGGATACAGAGCTGGCTATATGACAATTTACTGTGAGTGGTCTTCTGTTGAGGAATTGTACTACCCATGGGCAATTCCTGGGAGTCTGCGAATACAATGGATGGAACATTTATTCTCCCTCTTCAATCCAGAAACAAAAATATGGTCAGAAATAATCGGAACAGTCCACTTGAAGGCAGTATCAAAAAATAGCTTTTTTCACATACAAACCTAGAAACTAGGATTAACTTAACGTTTAAACTTAATTCACACATGGGGATATATATATATCTACTCACAGTATTTTTTTAACAAGAACAAAACGGTAAGGACTTTCAGTATGCACCTCGCATTTCATCAAGTCTCCATTGCTTTTATTTAATGATGAATTCCTAGAACAAACATATACTTCATTAAATACAAAACTGAAATCTGATGTTTTAAAATACTGTACAATTACTTTAGTATTTGCTTAATAAATCACTTCGTATTCGACACAAAAACATAGCACCGAGTTCTGTAACACACACAATTTATGTTTCAATAAAACTAGTCAGTTTAAAATGTTATTACAAATACTTTATTTATCAAGTAAACAAAGTAGCTCCCACGTTGTATCCTTTCAGGAAAACATATTTTTTATGCCTTATGCATTCACATAAACAACATACTTTCACCCGTACAAACACACACAACAAAAATACATGTGTTAGAATTCCTATTACACATATCCTATTCCACCCATCCCTTTCAACTTATATCATACATGATACTTCGTACACTCCATAACTTTTATACATCCTAAGTATACATTGAATCTGAGACGAAACAAAAGTGTTGAAAATAGTTAATACATTTCTCCAATGTTCAGTAGAAAAAAAAATACACAACACGCAAAAAAAATTAAAAAAATGAATTTTAAGATTTTTTTTTTCTAGATCTATCCAGATAGATGGAGCTCAAATGTCATGTTATTGAATTTGAGAGCTATTCATTGCACTCCAAGAAATAAAATGCTTTTATTTACAGTTCTTGCAGAAGACAATGTCAACTGAACATACGTCTAAAAGGTTCATAAAGAAATCAAAAAAAGAGGTAAGCTTGCGCAAGTATAATGCAGCAGAGGAATTAATATACGCGATAAAAAATAATTACCACGATACAGAATAAGAAAATACGTCCTTCCCCATGTCTATATCACTAATATTAAGAGATCAATATATACACAAAAATTTCGAAAACCAAAATCGCACTTTTACAAAATAATCATTCTGATCTATGCACATCACTTCGACTTATCAGCTTTCTCTCTCTATATATATAGATATTTAAAAAAAAAATACATTGTACATGAAAACAAAAGGAATCAAGAGTAATTTACAAATTTTAATGAATGAAAGAGGGCGACTCTGCTAATTTTGGATCAAATTTAAACATTATTTCCTCTATGTCTTTTTCGGAATCACTGCTTTGATCTAATAAATTTTCTCTCTCTTCCAATCTGTCCAGTGATCTGGCCTCATCTTCAACGACTGGAAATATAAAACCGTTCATGAATTTCACATCTCAGAACAAATAAAATTTTAAGAGTAAAAAAAAAAATCTCATGACTAGCATTCAGATTTTCAAGCAGTGAATGGATGAAGCTACAATTTACGTAATGCGCATTGATAGCAAGCTTCGAATATGCAACGCTTTCTTTTACAGTTGTACAATAACGGGATATTAATCAGATAAAATTCGACGTTTCGAGAACAAATATATAATCTTCACGATTTTATGTATATTTTAATTTACTTATTGTATCTTAGGCTTACCCCGGGATACGGTAGAGTACAGGATAAGGAAGGCATCGGTCAGGGCCTTTCTTAAGGTATTATCTCAGCATTCGCCTGGTGAAACTGAGGGGAAATCCTGGACAACCCGGTCAGGATAGTCGGCCGCGATGTTCGAACACACGTACCTAGCTATTGCTGATTCGAAGTCCACGATATTACCGCCTGGAATACGGTTATGTATAGGAGATTGAATGGGTATAGCTTAGTCAACTGTGCTTACGATTGGTACTTGTTCATATACCAGATTTCGCTAAATAATCGAATGCGTTTTATAATGAAATAATACTAAGGATAGCTACATTTCTGGTCAATATCTATTCACAATGCATCCTTAAGCCGTTTTCAATTTTTATCACAGAATCTTGACCATTTTACTAATATAAAACACGAAATATATTCGATAATCAGCAAAAGCTAGCCTGTGAACAATAGCGCACAGAGTTGTTTACGTCACTCATACGCAATCAGTCTCTTATATAGAGTCAATAAACATTCGTGTCCACGGAGGTGATATTATTTCTTGGCACCGTTAAAAATGGACCAGAGGTTAACGTCGCGGACTTTGGATCGGTACTGAGACGGTCCCGTTGCAGTCCATCCTGACGGAGGTTTTCTAAGGGTCACCAGGAGAATATCGGAATGGTACCTCAACAAATGTTCCTTCTCCATTCTTTTTGCTGGAAGTGTGTTCGTCAAGAGACGTCACTCCCCTCAGACATGCTAAACTGACACGAACATTTTGCAGAACTTATTTTCAAGTAATCAAAGGTACAAATTATAAAAAGAACGCAACACGGTAACTGGTATAATGCTAAATGTAACATTTTCTTTAGGTTATTCTTTAAAAAAAAAAATGAAGAAGAAAGTGGTAAGTCTAAATCTACATAGCAAGAAGACGGTTCATTAGTAGAGCATTACAAATATCCTCTACAATGTTGTCACTTGTGTTTCCTTCAAATACTACCTCCATTCCTGAAGATAAAAACAAGGTTGTTCTCGAAACGTCGAAATAAGAGCTACACGTCACCTAGCAGATACTCCGATAATAATAAAAAAAAAATACTCCTACTATTGAACCTGTGGAACAGCAGTATTATTTGACAGTCTATAACGTTCGTACCACTAAGAAAAACTAACGTTAATCATGTTCGTTTACAGAGCAACAATGTTATATTGACCTCTTAATAAAACCATTATTAATTATTCTTAGATGTAAGTGCACGAGAAATAGTAACAGCGCATGCTCAGTATGAAGATCGTGTATCTACAGATTGTCACAAAACAGAAAGATGATGATTGGGAAGTTTTCAGTTACATATATGTATCTATTTATTTATTAGAAGTTAGCATAGGATACAGCAAACGTCATTTTAGACCGTTCTTATAACAATGTGATTAACAATAATAATAATTATTATTATAATTATACAATAAGATTTTTTTTTTAATTTCAGATTCACATAACAAGTCTATATAAGAATAGAAGAGATCATTGACAGGAAGCAATGCAAAATAAATTAAAAGCCTACTTTACCGTCCCAACAAGTTGGAACTAATAACCTACCAATATTTATAGAGATATTTTCTCGGACTCTTTTTCACTTTCACTCCAAGGAATATTTACATACCTCTTTCACTTATAAATGGATTACATTGGAAATTTTCTCGTGATTGAACTGTGACTAGCGTTCTAAACGGTCTCGTGAGCTTTTAAGGATGGGACTCCTATCAATTTTAAGGCCAGGACCATGCGAAAAGAAAGCCCCGTGCTAAAGAAGAAGACAACTAGGAGGCTCGTTCGCGTGTACGTATTTATTAAATTGGTTTGAACTGAATATTTCATTTATGTCCTTTAGGCATTTAAGGCTCTGGCCCGGATAGGGGAGGCAAAAGGATAAGGAAAGGTGTCAGCCAGGGCCCATGTTCAAGGTGCCATCCTGGCATTGACCAGGTGACTGAGAAAAACTCTGGAAAAAACATTAGTCAGGATGATCGGCCGCGGGGATCGAACACTGAACAGCTCCCGAATGCTACGCCAACGCTCTACCACTGAACTACGGCGTCTTGGTTTATTATATTTGGATCACTAAAAATTATTCGGGTTCAGACTTTCCGTTTTTATATGAGATAACAATGCTTTGCCAAACTTGGTTCGTCGTCGTGAATAACAAAGCTAAAATGTAGGTAGTAACATTTTGAGGTCAAACTTATCTGGTACCACGATTACTGCCGCTCCTTAAAACCTGACTACTGGGAAATCAAGGATGCACATTAATCCACCTATATCGTCTCACTTGGCTCATTGCCTACGAATTTTGAACTTAATTTTTAAGACCTTTAGCCAACGTTCACTCAGGTCGTCATTACCTATGATAAACTTTGGTAAACTTTATTTTTATATGGGCCAGTTTAGTAACTTTGGACTTCGGCCCGTCACGATTTGCCTTTTAGCTGTTAAGTGTTAAAATCCACACCCATGCCCCTGCCGGGACTCGAACCCAGGACCGTTGAGTCGATAGCCTACCGCCGCAGACCGCTCGACCACCCGGCCGGCCATTACCTATGAGTTCAATCAAATACACATACACAGTGATCTTATTTAAAGTATTTTCATGATCGGAGTAGCAATAAAAATGTTTTTTTTTTGTTGTTTTTTTTAAAGTCCTGAAGACAAAGTAAATTATCTTCAAACGTAGTATCATTGAATATACAAATATGAACAATTTTATAGTGAATGGAAAGATTCAATTAACGTAAATAATATAACGCTTACTTCGCACTCGGATTTGTACCCAGCAGACGGCAATCATAAATGAAAGCTTTCCTCGGTTATATCAGACTAATACCGAGATAGTACCCCTGACCGACTTCCTTCCCACGTCTTTTCCCCTTAAGCCAGCATGAGGCAAAGATGCCTAAATACCATTTGAAATTCAAAACTGAAGGAAGAACATGATGAAATGTACACGTAAATGTCCTTGAATTAAGTCAGAGTATTCACCACTAGCCATTTTCTGTGGAGTGAATTATGTTGTACCATAGACCTCATAATAGATAGACGTAGCACGCTTCCCCATTTCTGGATGCGCTAAAACTAATGGATTTTTGTTCAGAGCACGTGATTTTGAATCCATCCACTAGGTAGCTCTGTCATAGACGTCATATTCTACTA
>JAGDQP010064472.1:0-11567 GCA_022664845.1 Lepisma saccharinum
ATTCACTGACCTAGAATGTTCCGTTAACTTTGTATTCAACTTCGTTGCTAATCACAACATGTAAAAAGAAAAATGCATTATCAGTGTTGTGTGTACTTCCTCGTAGAACTTGATATTGTAATTTTAAAGAAAGTGGGAAAACCATTGTACTGTATGTGTGTGGACCAGTGTGTTTTCTTGTACCTAATTGTACGTTACTATTCTACGGTATAGTGATGGCGTTAGTGAAACCGAAACTAATTTTGTCGCCATAATTGCTACGTATACAGAATTGGCGTTTTTTAAAGTAGTGTGCAAAAACTTTCTATATTAAATTATCAGTGAATTATGACCAGGTAAGTTTCAAGAGTATGCACTTCTCTGACCTACGTACCGTAGATAATAGGTCAGAGGTGCAGAGCGTAACGGGTAAGAGAAGTAGTTATAAATAGACATTATGGAAGCGTGACAAGCTGATACTTAGATCTCACAAACGGCTTCAATTATGGATTGTGCAAGCGCCGCCGTAGTTCGTGTTTCAGGACTGGCGTCAAAATAGGCAAATAGCGAAACACCGGGAAAATGCAGAGGACAGCGAAAGGCTGTTACAAGATGGGCAACAGGTCCGACGACTCGTACATGCTAACAGACATATTATTCTTCATTTTACCACCCAATAGAACATTGACATGGAATAGGAACACGTCGCACGCTAGCTAACCCGTCCTTTCGTATTTGGATGTTCTAAGTCTGAAAGGTGTGATAAACCACGTTTTTTTTTCCACTTCGTGTAGATACTTACCGTCATCAAGGCTCTGGATCCATCATATATGGTTTTCAGACTACAGGGCAGTGAAGGTAGTTCTATGGTGTAGGGCGTGTTTAACTGGCTTAGATCCCTGGTTCGTGTGGAACAACGTACGTCGGGGCAACTTCCTAACTGGGTACACCTTATAATGTACATTTTCCGAATACCTATGGTGTCTTTCAAGATGTGATAATGTGACGAGCCGTTGGGCATACTTAAAAGAAAAAATCCTGTATCTCAGCATATCGATGACCTTCGAACTTTCCCGATGTCAATGTAATAGAGCACTTGTGGGATTTTTATTTAAAGGTGTATCAGGAGTCTGGATTCACCGTATATCTAAATTGAAATAGCATTACATACATTTTGATTGTTTCCCATATTTTCGGACTATTAGTGGCGACATTTTCTCGAATCAGTGCCAGATCGGATAGTTGTTGTATTGAAGGCAAAGGAAGTCTTACTCATGGAGTGCATATTAAAGTGAAAATTTAGATCAGTGTGTCCAGTACTCTGGGAAAGTAGGAGAATTTTCTCAAATCAATGCAAATGCAGGGAATTATGATAAGATTTTCTCCTTTCTCTGCACGTTTTGTGGGACATTGGGCCTGCTCCTGCAGCAGAGCAAACTATGTTCACATTCTGGGGTCAACACTGTTTTCTTTAAAGAGAACAGATGTATTAAGAAAGTGGTAAGTTTCTCTGCTGTGGGAAGAAACGTATCTTACGAGTGACAGTGTAAGACCTAGTGAATTGTTACCATAAGGCTTCTGCGGAAGGTAAAATATGTATATATATAAAAGATGGTAAAAAAAAAGGGAGAGAAAAGGGGTACTTACAATACCAAGACAGGCGTACAGGAACCTCTCAAACACAATAGAAAAGCGGCTACGTCTCGCCAAAGCGTTTTCACATGGTAGGAGGGAAAATGGACAGAGGGAACAGGTGCGGGACTTCTGCTAAAGAGACATCATTTAGCCAATATATAATTCCTCAAGTTAGTGTATGGACGACAACCTGGAAAAATTTAATTTTAATCTGGAAAACCGTGAAAAGTCAGGATTTTTTTTTTAGTTACTGTTCACTGGACACCCTGTAGATTTATTTAAGCTATATTTATGGCCTCCACAGCTACTGAAGTCCATCTTGTCAAAATAATGTCCATTGTTAGTTGGATAAATAAGTGGGGGGTGGGTGGTCTATGAGTGATTCCAGCCCATGAATTCCATACTTGTATCGGTGCTGGCAGCAATTTTTAGTAAGGATAAAAAGAGATCCGGTCTAAAGTTTATTGACTCGTGTTATACTTTTTTCATATGCAGAAGATGAATGTGGTTGAATGCATGTAAGATTATTTTTAATACTTTCGTTTTGTTTCAAGTGTGTGTTTGAATGGAATAGCTAAACGATGCATTCAACATGTCACTTTTTGATCCTAATATCTGTTAAGATAATGTTAATCTCTTAGTAGATTGTAACTAGCGATGAGATAATAAGGAGGGTATTAAAATTGATTATTGCTGATACAATGTTGTACAAAGAAGGAATGAGATATGATCTTTATGATGTGTGTAAAGATAAGAAATTAGAGATAAACAGTAAGAAGGTTACATTCGAAGCAGCCTCTTGTAATAATTATACATTGTTACGATAATGAATTAAGGTACTTGTTGAGGCAATTGAGAAAGAAACGCAAATCTTATTTTCCGTTTCGCATGCCATCAGTTTTATTCTTAATCAGATTTTCTCTTCTTTCTACAGAAATTAATTAGAAAACTACTCTTTTATTGTTTCTGGTGTATTCTCACGTTTTTGTTTGAAATACTCCATTTGAAAATTAGCTTACATCACTGTATTAACGGGATATTTAAAAATGAGAAATATTCCTTCTGTTCGTTAAATGATTCTCCACTCCTAACACAGTCAGTCGTACAAAGGCCTCTCATGCGCGCACACTCTCTAAAAAGGAAAACGTACTGATTGTTTATCTACACCTGAATCCTGTCCGCATAGACTTCAAATCACGCAAGAGTAGTAAAGGGCCTTCATACTTAAATGCATATTTAGATAACTAACCTCACCGAAAATTGTTATGACGGCTTATAATCTATTTTTATAGTGGCGTTTAGTTTTTTTTATTGAGCTGAGATGTTGCTTACACTCGTTAATTCTGTCTTCCTACAGAAACAGATTTTTATGTAATGCAACGTCATAGTGTTGCCAGTCCATGATCTTTCGTAACAGCTCACGTATTTGTGACCTTTAGGTATCTTCGACTCGAGCCGGTCAGAGCCTAGTATGAAGGTACCATCCCAGCATTAGCTTGGTATGATTGAGGAAATCGTCAGAATAGTCGACTGCTGCTAGGCTCGGAACCCAGGACCTTCCGAATGTGCACCCAACGCTTTACAAACTGGTCTACGGCGATTTGATCAAACTTTGAGGTAATTGAAGAGCGGTATGGTCTCCTCCACACGGCGCTGGCAAAGGTGATGATTGACAGTTGTGATCAGCGTAATCTTTCAGTAATAAGAATACAGTCACGAATGTTTCCAGCGCCATCTGTGGCTACGCGTATTTCTTTGTTGAAAAGTTTAGAAACTTAACGTGTTTTCAGAATTCATTTGGGTCGCTTCAATCAGCACAGGAAAGCGATTTTAAAGCAGTAGAAGGAATGGAAGCGAAAGAAGACGATAGGAAAGCACGGGAAGGGTAGCAGTCAAAGTAAAAGAAAAGAAGTATACGAAGCCCCTTCTATGTATAGGAATAAACCCTTCTGTCAATCGTGTATTACTGAAGTAGTTACCTGGTAAACGACGCATGTGTGAAGGGTGGGAAAACCCAGGTAAATTTTCTGTTAATTTATTGCAGATAGGGACAGTGTATGTTAGTGGGACGTTTTACGATTTTTGGGGTTTAACTACGCCAGTGATACAGAAACAAAGGTTACAGCGGTGAGGATGCGTAAAAACATTGACATTATATGGTTAGAAAAGCCCCACTGGCCAATCACAGGCTCGTATTAGTTTTGCTTCACGATTGGCTGTGAGCACTGGCCAGTCTCAGGCTTCTATTGGTTCTTCATCCTGATTGACTATTGGCGCTGCCTAATAATTAGCTTCAACTTGTACTTCTGAAGTACAATAACTCGCTCTTCCGTTGATAATTTTCTATGTCCGTTAAACTATTATTTTTTAAAAAATAAAGTACGGTAGATTTCGATACAGAAGTGATTAAGGTTAATCCAACAGAAGATGGCAGCACTATCTCCCTATACCTCTAATGTATTCTTATTGTTGCACGAAATTTCCTTGCTGCTCCTATAAACTCAAGCCTAGAGAGTTCAAACTTTTAGGGAAGGAAAGTTCATAACCAATTCAAGAGCATGATCGATGCAATTTTTATTTTCGTTTTCCATCATTGTTAAAATCGATTCATTGTTGTTGTGAATATCGAAACCTATAACAATGATGGAAAACGGAAATTTAAAAATCAGCATCGATCATGCTCTTGAATTCGTTATGAACTTTCTTCCCTGAAAGTTTGAACTCTCTAGGCTTGAATTTGTAGGAGCAGCAATGAAATTTCGTGTAACAGTGAAAATACATTAGACATGTACGGAGGTAGTGCTGCCATCTTTTGTTGGAGATCATTGCTTTAGATTATCCTTAAGGCATAAGTTTATCAAACAGTTTCCTATTGATAGAAGAGTATTCAGTGCTGCAAGGATCGTATGTCGTCAGAATAGTACTGTTAATTGCATTATAACTTAAATTTGCGAAGTCTTTCTTATGGCCCATTGTTTTACATTCGGCAACAAAACTTTGGTGGTAAAATTTCTTCAAATTACAGTGGAATGGATACACAGATTTGAGTACAGTGTTTTTTTTTGTAACTTACAGAATATCACATTCTCTTTACGTTAGAAGCCAACCGTATTTAAATCGGTTAATCCATTCTTTACGACCCGATACTAACTTTTGGCGCCGACTGTACACTTAGATTCATAAAAAGTGGCCAATGGTTGCATAGTTTGGCAATAAGGAACCAATTTTTGATACACATCTGAAAGGAATGTTCCATATGAAGTGACTACAGTGTCCAGCGGTCTGAAAAACCGGCAAAAGTCAGGGAATTTTCTTTAATCAGATAAATGTCGGGGAATTATAGGGTTTCTGCGTGTTCTATCCCATTTTTGGGATGTTCCTGCGCATGAAACGGGCTATAGAGTGGTGTTGCCCATCCTTGCAGAGAAACATTTTTTATGAATTGTATTGTACTTAAAATTATGCTTATATCTGGCTTAACGGATGTGCTTAAGATTATGGTTAAATCTTCCACTCATTTTCTTCGAATTTATTGGTTCTTTCTTTCACAGGTATCCGAGGGAAGACGAAGCATCACGACTGCTCCCGAAAACGAAGAAGAAAAGCGCAACAATGAAATGCTGTAAATGGTCAGAAAGACGTGTGATTGTTGATATATTGGCAATATTATTTGGAATAGGATCATGGATTTCAATCAATGGTTTATGGGTTGAACTGCCATTGTTGGTTGAAACCCAACCAGAAGGCTGGAATCTTCCTTCATATCTATCTGTTATTATTCAGATCGCCAATGCGGGACCAATACTTTATAGTATTGCTCATGGGCTGTTCCCTAAAAGGATTAAGGAAGGCCCTGTTATCTATTTTGTCCTGGTAATTGGTTGTGTTGCGTCTGTACTGTTGGCATCACTATGGAAGGAGACAACGTTCGTGCTAGGGAGCCAGCGGAGTACCTCCTTGTTTTGTTTGGTATTCTTTTTATCTCTCGTTGACTGTACAAGTTCTGTCTTGTTTTTACCGTTCATGGCATCTTTTAAAGAGATTTATTTATTATCCTTTTTAATCGGCGAAGGATTAAGTGGCTTTCTACCCAGTGTGGTTGCATTAATTCAAGGCGTTGGCGGGAATCCTGAGTGCAGAAACCGTACAAGTCCCACAGTAGGTACAACCGTGACGCCAATCAACCCGGAATCTTCAATGGAACTGTACACACCTCCACCTTTGTTTTCCCCTGATATTTTCTTTGTTTTCCTCGTTGCAATGATGCTTTTGTGTTCTGTAGCATTTTTTCTCCTGAATAATTTACGAGTGGCCAAAAAGGAGAAGGTCAATGCACCAGTGCACCCACTGACGAAATATGTGTTAGATCAGGATCTATCCACGTCCACAAGCAGTGGTGTGCACTCCAATAGTAGCAATAGTTTAGACACCTCCTCCGAATCGGGACAGTATAATGTTGAAGCTCTCGAATCCAGTGTACAAGCTTTAGATAGTACAAAACCGTACAAAGAAGTCAAAGAAAGTGACGATACTGTACGAACAAAGACGAGGTCCTATTATCCTCTCACACAAAGTTTATACATCTACTTCTTACTGCTTCAGGCATGGATATGTCTGTTAGGGAACGGAGTTTTTCCTAGTGTTCAATCATACTCATGTTTGCCTTACGGAAACGTTGCATATCATTTGTCAGTTACCTTAGGAAATATGGCCAATCCACTGGCTTGTTTCATTGCATTCTTTATTCCTTGTACCTCTGTTGTTGTGATTACTTTGATGACATTATTAGGAACAGGCATTTCGTTTTATTTGTTGGCAACGGCTGTGTTGAGTCCTACTCCGCCTTTGGTCGATACTACGGAAGGAGAAGTCCTAATTGTAAGTATCATTCTAAATACTAATGGTCAAATTGTGGGTTATGTTTAGAAAACTAAATAGGTTCCAGGCATAGGTTAAATGTATACATTTCATGGAGGAAGTATGTAGTTATGGCGTTAGTCTAGGTACAGTTCTGGACAAAAGTTTTGGCATACGTCTTTAGAGAATATTTCACAAAATTTGCAGAAATGTACATCCTATGTGTAACATCTATGAACCAAAATTACAATTAGAATTAATATTTTCCAATTTGCTACAAAATTATCTCTCTCCGGGATAAAACGAGGGAACTTTCGCCAACGGAAAGTGATATACGAGCTTGTATATATATGCTCCTGCGTAGCCTAGTCGGTAGCGTGCTGGATTTCAGTACGAGCGGTCCCGGGTTCGATTCCCGGTGGGGGCTCAAAAATTTCGGTGTTGATCCAGCATCGTGAGGACAATTGGGGAGCTGCTGTGAATAAAAGACAGTAGCGATCACAGTGAGAGCCTCGGATCTCCTCTCCCAACCCGTCTGGTCAGCGTGGGAGCAGTAGACCAACTCCTCCCTTCGGGGAGAGGCCTCATCCAGTAGTGGATTGAATATGGCTGTGATTTATTATATATTTATTAATCAATTATCACCTTTCTTTAGTTAAGTATCAGAACAATGTTTTCCACAAAAAGTACGTCATGTTATTGTTCATATCTCTGCAACTCGGCAAATATATGCGATATTTCAGTATATATTCTTTTGAAATGAGAGAAGTTATAGACATAGGTCAAAACTTTTGTCCAGACCCTGTACTACACCGGCATTCATCTGGTAAAATTGAAAAATTCTGGAAAGCCTTCGCCAATATGACTAGCAGTCCCTATTACCGATTCACTTGAACGTATGAAGTACACACTTGAAGAAGCTGGTGTATTTTCAAGACGCGACTAAACTAAACATGTACTCTTATACTAAAAGGTAGTATCCCTCGGTACTACACTAAATTTAGCATATAATAGTGAACATCTCATAGCAAGAAACTCTGTTCCAGTTTTCATTATTTTAAAAGAAATGCAGTGGTTGATTGCATATGGACGCAGCGCCTGTATTTATAGCAATGTAGTCATCTTCTTGCATAGTTTAACTGTGTTAAAACATCATTGTCTCAGGGCGTCTACCAACCTGGAATAGTCAGGGAATTTTATAAATTGTAAATACTCGGGGCAGTCTATAGTTTATGAGGGAGACCCAGGGAAATTTATGAGGTGGACCTGTCCACAGTTGGTAATAAGAGTACTGACCCGGCAAGGCGGAGGTCGTGGGTTCGGTTCCTAGTACTGACCGGATTTTTTTCAATGTGCTAAAATCCTCTATTTGAAAGAAATTTTATTTTTGTTTTTCACTTGAAATACCAGTAATGTACAAGATGCACAAGATGTAAAAAAAAAGTGTTTATAAACGACGCAGATAACTCACTAACACTGTAAGCTACTCACACGAGTCACTAAACACAAAAGACACCAATAAAAGTGCACTAGTTTTATCGCTCGCCACCTTATGAAGCCCAACATTGAAATTACTTTCACTACGCAGTGGAATTACAAGGATTTCGCCAAAAACGGGTATCGAGAGCCTACTTTTTAAAATATTTTGTTTCGTAATTATTATACTATCTATGGGACAAAATACAGTTCTTATAGATCGAATGCATGGAATTTATATTTAAAAAAAAAGTATTGTAGAGGAAAATTATTTATTTTCCCCCAAACAGCCAAGTCCTGTAGTGGCAGAGAACTGAATTGACCTGAAAATCTCTTGTGCGTAAACTACCATTGTCGATAGGCAAGTTTAGCGCACCTCCGCTCAATTGACCTTCGATTTTGTACCAACTTATTCCTTTTGTCTGTGGTTATTGAGTTGAGCAAGTTTCATGTCAAACATTCTGCCCATACGTGAAAAAGCATTTGTACTATATCTGATCCTTTTTTGTAGTACTGTATAAAGATTCATTATTTTGTGTAATACTATATATCGATTCATAATCTCATTAGGACTTTATTTATCTTTTTTCGCAGGTGTTAGCTTGCATTCTCTTCGTTGGAATAATTTCGTACGCCAAAGTCTCGATAGCGTCTATATTCCGTATGGAAGGCAGACGAGCATTGTTCTGGTGTGGAGCTATTACGCAAGCAGGATCAGCGATTGGGTCCATAGCAACATTTTTTGCTGTAAATTACTCCGACTACTTTGTTTCTTATACTGTTAAGTGCCCATAAGTTTTAATTTTTATTCGAAAGCAATACATTGTTTAAAGGACAGAAAAAATGCAGACACTACGAAGTGGTTTGTTTATTAGATCGAAGGTAGAATATGTTATGGATATGCTGTATTATGTACAATGAATGATTTAACTGAAGACTATGAACCATCATCATCGATTATTGTTTTTATTTATCTAGTCAAAATCAAGGCATATTTTGAAGTATTTTTTGTAACTAGGGTGACCAGAAATTTTAGGTACAGTCGCGGACAGAACTAAACGACCTTGAATCCTAGTAAATATATGCCGTCAGGGTCGTTTTGTTTTGCCTTGAACTATGCTATAATTATTAATAATAATTTTTATTTTGCCGAAAGCGGCAGGTCCATCGGTGAGAGTTTAGCGTGTGATACGTACCTTTGCTTTCTAATTTTGCTATAAAGTTCGACGCAAAAATATTTTTAGTGAATTTCTATCGCCAGTGTTATGCTTGCTTTTTTGTTGTAAGCTTTATCTCCCACAACGATATGCAAAATATCTTGAAAGGAAGACGTTTGATCGACTTTCTAGGCATCTCCAACATAAGCAAACAAAAACAACAAATTTTCATTTGAGCAATATATACCAAGTGGCCGTAGTTCAGTTTGTAGAGTGCTGCTTCGCATTCGGTAAGTCGTGGGTTCGAACCCAGCAACCATTTTGACTCAGGATTTTCTTCAGTCACACCAGGATGGAGTGTTGGTCAACTTCTTTCCATATCATCTCCATTCCTACCTGACTCGGAAGATCCCAAAAGGTCATAGAAGCAATTTATGGGGTAACTTTTTAAGAAAGATAATCGATAGTATAGAGGGTGAAGCCAAAATATTGGGCATTGGTAATTGTATCATTCCACGCGCGTAGACATTTGGCACCACTAGAACCCATCATCATGAAGTGCTTATCTCTGAAACACTTAAAAAATATGTGTGCACCTACCCCAAGTACTATTATTATTATTATTTGGAATTTATCTTATGGCCTTTCAGCATATAAGGCTCAAGCCGGGATAGTGTAGTCAGCCAGGGCCTAGTCTGTAGGTACCAACCATCCCGGCATTTGCCTGGTGTAACAGCAGAATCAGGTTGGACGGTCGCTGGGATCGTTCCCACGACCTTCCGATTGCTAAGACAGCACTCTTATCAACTGAGCTACGACCGCTCGGTTATTTTTTATTTGAGAGTTCATATTTTGGGAAATCAGTTTATAGTATTTTTTTTTATCCTCCAGTAGGTGTGGCTATCTCTGTTTCTTAAGTGAAAGAAAAGCGAATCGCCATTGGAAGGAGGACTACTTAGCATAAATGAAACTATTCTAGTTAATTTATTTGTAGATAGCATCACTGGCTTTTGCTGTGTGGAACATCAAGAAAAAGAAACGTACTTTTCTAGCAAATATTTCAAACTTGTTTTCGAAAGCTTTCCTTAACGCACAAATTTTTTCCATATCAAGATCTTAATTGATCAGTTGCAACTCAATAACGATATGCTCTATCACACTTCAGTTCAGTCGTTGGAACGTAGCGCTTTAATCTGTAACTGTTCCAGATAGTGGATACTTTTCGCACATTAGTAAGAAAGCGAGATACCAATTCACCCCGACCTGTGGTCACCCTAGAATCTTAATCATTTGTTAATACTGTCTGTATATATCATATTTAATTAAATGTATATTGTGCCAAAAAAAAAGGCGTGTTTGACTAAAAAAAATATTGCAAATACTGCTAGTCAACTAGCTAACAGTCACAAGATTGTAATAATAATAACAAAGAAATGTCTTGTGAAATGTTGTTTACTCAGAATGTATATAACACGCAGTGCTAGACTGAGATTTCACTAGTCATTTATTTTGTAAATCTCAAAAAAAAAGTGGTGACTTTTGTTTTTTAGTCTGCCATTAGGAGGCGATAGTGTTGCATTTTTTCATTAATTATGTAATTAATAGCAGGAAGTTGCGTGTGGAACAACTTTCCTTTTACCTGTTTAACTTGCAAGGATTGTAGATCACAAAGTGTTTGTGGATGTGAGTAGCAATAATAACAGAGAGAACAGTTATTATTATAACAACGAGTATGAATACATGTTTGGATATAGCATGTAGTCATGTTACGAGTAGTAATCTAAATTCTTAGTATAGTAGACACATATTTTTTTTTATTGTGCTATGAGGACTTCCAGTATAAGTTTTTGGGATAAGATTACTTCATGCTTTTCTTTGTATTCGTAACCAACTAAGGGAAAAAGTCATTCAATACTTGCAATATTAAATACATTCTTTCTTTGGTATTCTGTTCTAGGATAGCTTCGGCTGAATAGACTTCTTCACGTCCGTCAGTATTTCAAACCTTCTTCCTCTTCCTGCCTTTCCTTCCATTTTGCTTTCTCTCTAACTCTTCCGTATAGAATGTTCGATTTATTTATGGCCTTTTGGTAACTTTGATTCAGGTCATCATCTCAAAATTACTGGAGTAATTTGTGTTAGTGTGAAAACGTGTAACAAAAGACGTTCTTTCTATATGTGGTTCTCAAGTTTCTACATTTATATCAGCAAACCACTGTTTTATATTTCGAAATCTTATATATTTTATGTTTTAGAACAGTGACGTATCTTGACATTATTTCAGTAAAAAGTTTTTCTTGAAATTATGTGAAACGAATCGAATCGGTGTTCAATGGACTCATTTTGGTCTTTTCTGTACGCTAAAATATCGGCGGGGTTTAAGGGTTAAATATTGATTAGCATGCTTAAAAAAAAAAAGACTTTTCACTCACCTGGTAATTTGTATTGAAATATGAAGGGTTG
>JAGDQP010064473.1:0-11567 GCA_022664845.1 Lepisma saccharinum
TGCCGTGGTCCATGAAGTTTCTCAGACTGTAACATTGAAAATTCATTGAGATGATTTTTTTTAATTCTCACATGACGTGCCGTTCCCCTGCCATACCCTGACAATGTCGTCTTGAAAAGGAACCATCCCGGTCGTGGCTTGATGGCCGCGATCCTTCGGCTTGCCTCGGAGTACACGAAGCTACACGAAATTGACCAGAAACCAAATCGCAACGATGTAGTTGATTGTTCTTGAGCGAGACTGAGGAAATGGAACGTCTCCATCTCGAATTTTGTTTTTGCAGGTCGTCAAATTGCACGACTTGAAATGAAGTCTCAAACTTCACAACACTCATACTTAATACTTAAAAACTTATCTTGATCGTCTTTAAGTCTCGCAAAAATAGTGTGGAACTCGCCCTCCTCTTCTCTTGCTCTCCACAGGTTACGATCCAAGTATCTCAGGTCTTTCTTCTTATCTTCCAAGAACATACGCTCTATAAGCAACATCATCTTCCTCCTTGCAATCCATCTTTAGAACTGGTGTAGAAAGTAGTAGCAGCACCCTATGTGTGAATGGTCGCGGCCATGGCAAGGACGGAGCATGGCAGGGGAAGGACGGAGCATGGCAGGGGAACGGCATGGGCACAGCACAGTATGTGTGAATTAGCCTTAAACAAGTAAAACAGGTATCCAGAAGTGAATATTTGAAATGTAGATGAGAATAGCAGTGACGAAACAGGCATTTTCTGACTTGTAAGAAGAATCTTATATGTGGATCAACAAACGAAGAGCTGAAGAAAATATTTATCAAACGTTTTATATGGACCATACTGTTATTCCTGAAAAGTTGTAGTGTATTTGAAAGGTGTCGTCCTAACTAAAAAAAACAAAACAAAAAAAACAGCTGTTACCGTGAAGGACGTCAAGACCAACAGGCTGCCGAAAGCGTGGGAAAACAAACGTTAGACTCTAGCGTTCTAACTCTATATTTCTAACACTATAAACAGTAGAACTGATGCGGCATGATACCGTCAGTGATTTTAAATATGCACTATTCAAAATTCCGCAATGGGTGAGCAAGGGATTCCCAAATGAAATGGGGGGGTCCCCAGCAAGTTTCCACCAGGAAAGTAAAATATGTTCAAGAATAAAATGAGATCGCGAACAAGAGACTAACCTAATTTTCGTATCAGGTACGCTAAATGACTTACACGAGAAAATGCAGAAATGTTTTTAACAGCATTACAATCATTAAAAAAACAAAAGGTGGATCGACTATCTCAATACGGCAAAATCAGTACAAAATTAAATGAAACATTAAAAACATCAGTAAACACACCACCATCTGACTTCGATTTAAAGGAAGAAAGAAAAAACATACTGCCAATTCAATTTGGAGGAACGGACAGCATGAATATAATAAGTGTGCAATTCGAAACCAACATTCGAACTATCCTAAAACGATTCATAGACTGAAATATACGACACGAATATTTTCAGATTCAAATCTTCCTGTAAGTCAAAATATTAATGAAACTTCTCTATATATAAAAATGGATTTGCATCTGTCCCTCTGGTTATCACGGACTAACCACTGAACAGATTTTATTCAATTTCTTTACCTGGTGTACGTTGGCCTTGCGCAGGTTTATCGTATTAGTTGTGTGATATAATTCCCGTCTCTAGACCACGGCAACCAGCCTCATTAATTATCCTCATACCATGGCTATATAACGACTGCGACCAAATTTGGTATACTGATAGTCGGCCTTCCCGTCATGGTTACAGGTGTATTAAAATTTTAATCTGGATACGGTTTCCATGTTAACGAAATTCTAACAAACGAATTTTCTAGCATCACACGAGAACGGGCTTAACCATTCCAACTAAAATTTGTATACTGAAAGAGCGGGCAGCCTCCAATGTTTTAGGAGCATTAGAATTCTAAGTTAATTACGGTTTGCAATGTAACGGGACGAATTTATTAAAAGTTATATTCATGCATCGTATTGCAGTCAACATCCTTCGACGGTAGATGTCTTTCTGTTTACATATATTATTTCTTCATTTCTCTTTACATACATTATTTCTTCATGTATGAATAATTGCTTTATTTATGAATAAATAAAGTTATCTATATTCCGCAACATTCTTAAATTTTCATATGCTTTTAGTGATCTGATGACAAGAACCATATGGGTCCCGTCTGGATACACAGCTGAGGTTTTCATAAATACTTCAAAGATCCCCACCTCCCTTTGGAAAAATAAAAAAGTGAACACGGATGGGGAGAACCGGAAGGAAGTAGGTCAGTGATACTCTCCTGTAGCCATGGAGACAGATCGTATCCATGAAAATACGGCAAGGACACAACCATTAATGACATTTGACAGACTGAACTCCCGTTTATGAGTCAGCGATACAATAGCCGAGGAATCTCTTTCTCTAGCACTTTTAGTAAGTACGTGTCGGCTTTGCGCTGCTTCTGATGACACCGTAAATTTGAGATATCGACTGAAAGATGAGAGTCTCTTTCCCCCGCATCAGCAGTAATCACGGCAGAACTGTTGTATATGACAAAAAAACGAGAGGAACAACCTAAGAAGGAGATTTTCTGCTCCAATGACGAACATAATTAACCAAAATTCTCATCACCAACACTGAAATATGCTCACAACGAACACATTCTCCCCTTATCTAACATACATTGATTACCTTCCCGAGTTACATAGCATACGACTGGGTGTGAAAGATTCGACAACCACCACCCATCCACAAATTTGCTTCGAGGAATCCAAGGTGTATCTTCCGGGTATGATATGTAGGGAAATAAACGAGCTCGTATATAAAAACTACATAATCATAATTATACAGGGTGAGGCAAAAGTCTGGAAACACACTCCGTCCAAAACGTGCGGAAGGAGTGAAACTCGATGTTAGATATCGGTAATGTGGTTGAGGTTCTATCTCAACTTACAGCTGATTTCAAGATACTGAAGAAATTTGAAGAAACGCGATCTGTGTGCGAAGGAAACGCAGTGGACGACCAAGAACGACAACCGACAAGAAGACGGCAACAGCACTTGTGGCACCTATCATGGACATATCGTCCTCATGATATTGAAAATGCGTCGTCGCAAGCGCCAAATTTTGAAAACTTGAGATATTTTGCCTAATGACTAATATCTCAATCTTTCATCTGACAAACAGGCGTAGCTCTATCTTTATTAGTTTGTGTGCAGAAAATATGGCTGTGGCGTAAGCGCCGCTTTCAAATTTTGTATTATATGTCAAATGGACGTAAGCGACAGACAGTGGTGCTTACGCCTGTTTGTCAGATTAGAAATTCTTAATGAAATACTTATACGCTTCTAACCTATTATTAAGCATAAAAACGAAACAAAATTCTGTCTGCAAAATATTATATTGATGTCAATACACTATTGTCCGCTCTGTCGGTAACTATTGTGTATTATATATATATAATACACAGCCATATTCAATCCACTACTGGATGAGGCCTCTCCCGGAGGGAGGAGGTGGTCTACTGCTCCCACGCTGACCAGACGTGTTGGGAGAGGAGAGCCGAAGCTCTCAACTGTGATCGCTACCTCTTTATTCAGGTAGCTCCCCAATTGGTCTCACGACGCTGGATGGACGCCGCACAGGCACACCATCTGGAGTACTGCAACGGTCACCCGTCAAAGCACTGACCAGACCCAGAGCTGCTTGACTTCGGTGATCTTACGGGAAACGGTAGACTAGCTCGGCTAGGGCGTTATATAATAATAAATCACAGCCATATTCAATCCACTAGTGGATGAGGCCTCTCCCCGAAGGGAGGAGTTGGTCTACTGCTCCCACGCTGACCAGACGGGTTGGGAGAGGAGAGCCGAAGCTCTCACTGTGATCGCCACTGTATTTTATTCACAGTAGCTCCCCAATTGTCCTCACGATGCTGGGTCAACACCGAAATTTTTGAGCACCCACCGGGAATCCCACCGAACCCGGGACCGCTCGCACTGAAGTCGAGCGCGCTACCGACTAGGCTACACAGGAGCTCATATATATATATAAAGAAAAAGAAATAAATATATTTCTTTTGGTTTTACTTTTCATCCAGCAGTTGTGAAAAATGGAAGTCAAATGGGAAGACGGCACCATCACATGAATTGTAATAGAAACTGAGGAACCAAACATTATTTAAAGGAAAGCGTTAGAGTGAAAATATCTTGGCCTCGAGAAACGTTCTATTACTATGGAACTATTCTTGCTGTTGAAACATCAGACGAAAACAGCGGTACAGATGTGTTCTTTAGATGTTCCACTGAGTGTTTTAACGACTCGTGTTCAGAATGAAATCCGAAATAAGGAAAATAAATTGGACGAAAATTTAGAATATCATGAGTCGTCTTCGAATAATCTTCAAGAGACAGTGACAATTTCGAAAGAGATGTAGATGATTCCGATTTAAATCCCTCATTTGTAGGACAATGTGAACATTGCAAACTTGAATCTTCGCGTTGTTGTTCCCGTTGTGGTTGTTTGATGAGTACTAGCACAGAGAAATATGTATATTTCTCTGTGATATTAGCCACTTTGTAAACGACACTGATTGTAGAGGACATGGGACTTCATAATCTTCCGATGAAGAAATCATCGATTCTCCCGCCGAAGGAGAAAATTATAACACACCGATTTTCCTTGCTAGTCGTGAACCCAATCTATTTTCCTCCCAACAAAGATTGTCAGAATCATCTTTTCCAGGTCCCAGTACGTCAAGTACTTACAATCAGTATGAAGTAAGTTCTGTATGGCATTTTGAATTTATTGTGTATTTGAGAAAATTTAATAAATATTGTCATTATTATAATACTTTGTAACACACTGCAAGCATGGGCGTATATCCAATAGAACAGTAACGACTAACCTGACAAACAGGCGTATCTCCACCCCACCCTCGGTTTTTACGACGCACATGTTTGATTTCAAGTCACCTGACACTTGTTTTGAAAGAGTAGTGCTTGTGCACAAAAATCAATATTTAACTTTAAAGATAGAATTTCCATTACAGAACAAACGGTAAAAGAGCACAGTTTTTCTTTAAAATGCTCTCCTGTAAAAAATGCTTTTTGTCGCTTACCTCCCTTTGTCATATCGACGACGATATGACAGACAGTACAGGAGCTGGAGGGGGCAACGAGATGGTGTGGTAGGAAATGGTTCACAAGATTGTGTTCATCCATAGCAACTTGACTGACGAACGATATCTAGGAATGCTTCGCGAAAACGTGGTCCCCTCACTACTGAATCCTGAAGGCGGTTTTTCTGCTTATCAGCAAGATGGCGCGTCCCCGCACTACGCTCCAAAGGTGCGAGGTGCTTGGATCTATAATTCCCGGAATATTGGATCGCTCAGTGAGAGCTCATCAAGCGCTGTCATTGAACCCGACAGAAAACACGACTTCCTTAATGTGTTCGCTAAAACGGTCGCCATATTGAGCACATGTTGTACGCCAAATGCCAACTTTTAGGGTCCATACACCCTCACTCTTAAACAGATAACCGTGGGAGAAAAATGACTTCCTACTCGAATTTTTGGGAACGTGCTAGCCTAAATAAAATGTTCCATTTAAAATTCTCGACCTGAATCCAAGATGGTGGCTTTCAAGAAGTCCCCTGGTGTCCAACTCCCAACATGTATGGCTTCACCAACATTAACAAAATCCAACATTTGGTCTCTCTCCCTTCACTCGTTTCAGACTTACTATGGTGTTTACCTCTCTATATATGTAAGGTCCTGGGTTCGATTCCACTGGCCAGCAATTCTAAATGAGATTTTTCCAGAGTATTTCCTCGGCCATTACAGGCCAATCCCCGGATGATACTTTCAAAACAAGGGCCTGCCCGACTTCCTACACTACACCTCCCCACCCTGAGCCAAAAGTGCCTAAGACCATTAATAAATTCAAATTTCAATTCCAACGGTCTTTTTGATATCATCGCAGGACCGTGAATTTATGAAACTTCCAAGATATAGTTTAATGTTAAAGAGAAGATCCTGATACAATGCTAGTAACCAAAGTTACACTAGAAAAGTACGCATAAATTTTCATTTACTGTACAAAACGAAACACAACAGAACCACTGAAAAGATAACTTGAAATAGCGACAATAATCATGGTAAAACAAGACATAAAAAGTATCTAAGGATTCTTGAAACATGAAAATGAAGAGTCCACGGAAGAACATGCTACGTCACTTTTTATACTCTCTTCAGGACAGTAATTTAGTAGAAAGTATTTAAACTTTGGCCGGGAAACCGGGACTGTCGCCCGCAAAAGGCTTCTGCCACTAACTGGGAGGAGATTCCTTAATTCCTCTTGCTTAGGCTTAAGGGAATCGACCGGGGTAGACGCCTAATGTCCAATCCATACGTTCACGTCGTGGGGCCTGTTAGTACCCAAGCAACTGCTTGGCGAACGAACATGGATGGGCTGCTCACCAACCTGCATTAGCAGACAGCGTGGCGAGTCAAATGTCTGCACCCCTCCTTTCCTTACACATGATGATACAAGTAAGACAACAGCCTCGGAGGACCTCACTGCCCGGAAGACGGAAAGCAGCTGGCAACGGCAGCGGTCAGTCCTGTAGGAAGTCAGAGGGTCAAAATGCCCGTATTTAGACTATAGACTGCCAGGACACCGACACGGCAACTCGAACGGACCTATACGTGGCAATTCTAAACTGTCACTCATTTGCAGGAGAGGACAAATGACAAAGAATTGCAGAATGAAATAACAAGGATTAAATGGGATATCATAGGAAAATCAGAAGTGTGGAGGAAGAATGAAGAACAGTTGTAACTACCGTCAGGACACACGTTCTACTTCAAAGGAAAAGAAAATGGAAAACCGACAGGAGTTAGCTTTATAATTAATAAGGACCTGAAGACATAGATCACAGAAATTGAATGAATTTCATATAGAATCGCACGGGTAGTATTGAAGATAAACAAGAGATACAGTACGGAAATTATACAAGTATATGCTCAAACAACCTCACACCCGAGGAAGAAGTCGAAGACCTATACGAGGAGATACAGAAGATTTTGGATAGTAGCAAATCGCATTACGAAATTGTAATGGGAGACTTCAATGCGAAAGTAGGAACAAAGTAGAGCAGTGATACGAAAGTTGGAAACTTTGGATTTGGTAAAAGAAACAAGAGAGGAGAGAAGTTAGTGGAATTCTCAGAAGCCAACAGACTGTTCATTTCCAATACATTTTTCAAGAAACCGCCCCAGAGGACGTGGACATGGAAAGGCCCAAATGGGACCAAAAATCGAAATAGACTACGTTCTAACGAATAACAAGGAAATTCTGCAAGATGTGTCTGTTCTGAGCAGTTTCTAAAGATGGACTAAAAAGTAAAAAATAATAAATTGAATTAATCTTATGAATCAGAAAATAAAAGCGTGGGTGCTCTTGATATTATGATTTTATGATAAGGTAATCAAAATAAGGTAAGCACAAAAATACTGACCATTTTGTATGTTCCGGAATTTCCTCGCTTTTTCTTTGAAAACTTCATTGTTTTCAAATCTTTGGTTCCGAATGCACAATAAACAGCATGCACGCTTTGATATGTTTCATTTAAAGTAGTGGGGAAAACTTCCAACATATTCCATCGTGGGTGGCAAGCCGGAGGGAAAGAGGCCGTTAGGAAGACCGAGGCGTGGTTGGAAGGACAATATTAGAAGTGATCTTCGAAATACAGGTATCTTAGTAGGTATTCATGATAAAAACTGGCTTGATCCGCCCCAGAATAAAATTAAATGACGAACGTTTGTTGCTGTGGGGATGAACTTGAGAATTCCGTTAGTTAATGTCCAGCTATATTAAAATTCAGATCGTTCATGTACTATCGGAAAAGAGGATGACCGGCCAAGGCCAATATTCCTGAGCTATTACTTTCTGAAAAACCTGTAATTACAGTTCATCTATTGGAGTCCAGTAAGTAAATCATGCCATTGTTGTTGGCCGAGCAACCGTGGCTCAGTGGTAGAGCGTTGGCTTAGCATTCAGAAGGTCGTGGGTTCAGTCCCAGCGGGCGACCCTCCTGATTGAGTTTTTTTCTGTCATATTACGCAAATGCCGGGATGGTACCTTCGACTCCTTCCCGCATCCTTTCTCCTCCCCTTTCCCGGTTTGAACCTTAGATGACTAAAAGCCGTAAATAAAATTGAACTGTTGACTGCAACGTATTTTAAACATTAGGTTTTAAGAGAAATAACATTTAATTTTAAAAACTGCTTAATGCGAAATATTTTGAACATTAATAGATAATAAAGCGTGCTTATACGGATTGAAGAAATGTGTCCCATTATGGTGGAATTCTATGGTTATGCTACATGATGATAATCGGAGATTACACCGTTTAAAGTACCGAAGTTCCATGTCACTTAAATTAGAAAGCTTATAAAGTTTGGAGCATTGTTTCTCAAATCTGAAAACTTGTTTCAATTTGCATGGTTATAATTCATTTCATTTTGGGAGGTGGGGCAGCAGAGGAACTGAGTGTTCGCTGTAGGTTCTTTCGCAGACTTATAAAGTCCATCTATTCTGTCATGAGCAGCACTTGGCATCCATCGATTTGTTACAACCAACGAAGTTTCTTGGCTGAAATTTTGTGGAAGTTACCAGAATGAGGGAATGTACGAAAGGAAAGCAAAAGAAAGAAACACCCGTAGATTTCTGCACAAGAGACGAACGAATCTTATAATTTATTATGTGCATGATGTTTCAGTTGAATCTTCCAGACATGATGGGTTAGTTGAGATGCCATTCGTCCCCTTGGAACATAATAATTTAATCCAGACACAAGTACAGGATGAATGAATCGAAGTCTCACAAGAAAAGAGAAACCACGTCTGAATCTTCATCTACAGAACAAAATAATATATAAAACCAGTAGAAAAATAAACTTAAATTAAAATATCAAAGAGTATCTAAGGCTTTTCGAAAGCATGAAAATGAAGGGTCCATGAAATGAACATTCTAAGACACTATTTTTGTTTACGCTGCCAGCTGTTTGCTCGCAGCGCGTATTATCTTTCTATAATATGTCTACAGACTTATGGCCAGTGAGCGTACGAGTGATACCAAATGAAATATCTCCACACACAATCGGAGAGCTTCGTTTTTGTTCGTGTTGTCCTCTTACAAAATTGTCGTCTGCTTGCCCAGAATCTGCGAGAGTTGTGAAGAGCAAACATGAAATAAACGCTACAGCGTTGCTGCACATACGCTCGGCATTGCCAGGTTATTCTTGACAGACTACAACTGCAGTCTCTCATTGTTGCTAATGTGCGTGAAACTTGGCAACAGTGCTCCAAGAACAAAATACTCACGCTTTCACCGCTTCAAGAAAACAACTCAATCTGCTTTTTCCTCACTCACTGAAACATTGGCGAAGAAATTTGTCCGTCTCATTGTTTGACCTGTCGCACATCTATTTAATTATTCAAGGTCACCCGCAATAAGCTATTGGACAAAGTATAGTAAATTAGAAAGAGAAGGAACTTGCAGAGTCAATGGATACGTGGTAGAAAAAATTGATACCGGCATATTCAGCCGTTCTCCATCCACTTCTGGATGAAGGTCTCCCCCTTTTTCTTTCCACATATCTCGGTTTGCTGCTATCCTCATCCATGTAGCTACTGAAAAATGTTTGATTTCATTTACCCATCTTACATATGGACGTCGTCTTGGTCGTTTCTTTCCTCTAGGAATCCAATGTAGTATATTTGTCGTCCACCTTCTTCCATCTGTTCGTCTAGCTATGTGACCGGCCCATCTCCACTTCATCATCTTCGCAGTCTTGATTACACCCTCTACCTTTGTTTGTGCGCGAATCCATTCGTCTTACTGTCTTCCTAGCATGCATTTCTCCATTGCTCTTTGTGTGACTCTCAATCTTTTAGTCGTATGAGCATTCAATGTCCAAGTTTCACAGTCGTACATCATCACAGGTAAGACACGTTGATTATAAACTCTACGCTTCAGACATACTGGTAGTTTACTTTTGAAAATAAAGTGTAGTCTTCCAAACGAACTCCACGCCGTTTAACATCTAATAATTTCGTCAGTCAACTTGGCATTTGATTTTTTGAGCTGGCCTAGGTAAACATACTCATCATGCCTATTGTCTCTCTGAGGGTCCACTTTAACCTTGGGAAGCTGGCCCCCACCCCACCCCCTTCAGCATCGGCGCCCTTGTTTATCCTAGCCTACAGCTTTACTTATATTACACATCTTTTTATTTTGAAAAATGAATAAACCATTTTTCTACATCACTATCCTCACACCTTGAACTTTCAGCTAAGATTGTTTTGCATTCGCAAAATTCCTCATACAGCTGATCACCACTAATATGTTTCTGAATTTCAAACACTTCCAACAGCTGACTCAAAGTCTACAAATCTTAATTCCTGACTTCTAGAGAAAAGCTTATGGTTAATGTAAAGCAATGATCTCCAACAAAACATGGCAGCACTACTCCGTATACGTCTAATGTATTTTTATCGTTGAACGGAATTTCAAAGCTGCTCCTACAAGTTCAAGCCTAGAGAGCTCTAACTTTCAGGGAAGAAAGTTCATAACCAATTCAAGATTTTGATCAATGCCGATTTTTAATTTTCCCTTTTGTTCATTGCTCAAAGAGCTTCAATGTTATAGGTTTTGATATTCACAACAACAGTCAAGGGATTTCAAGAATGAAGAAAAACAAAAATTACAAATCGGCATTGATTGAACTCTTGAGTTGGTTATGAACTTTCTTTCTTTCCTGAAAGTTAGAACTCTATCTATGCATGAATTTGTAGGAGCAGCACTGAAATTTCATACAACGATAAAAATACATTAGTCAAGCCCGGAAGTTCAGGCATTTATTTTACTTGAAACAGGCACGCAAAAAGCCATTTATTACTGCTGAAATTGTGACTTAAAAAAGGCGCAATTTTTAAAAATACGTCTTACTCTAATCTCTTTTAATATCCTATATTAAGTATATCATTATACGCTACATCACGATGTTCTCTGTTGGTTGTACACACCCCCATGTTGATTCTACGCCTTCTGTGTCTGAACTATTTTCACTTTTGAAAATGATCTCTCAATGTCCACAAAAGAAAGAGGAGCATATTACTGACGGGTTCATATCAACGACAATTTTATTTTCACCTTTAAGTACGCTGCATACGTTTTTAATTTACTCTAGATCCTCATTCGCACCCATTACATATATACGAGGGGCATTCAGAAAGTAATACCTCCAAGCCCACTACTTGGCCAATAGTACTGCAAACATTCTGAACTGTTTATCATTAATGCACTGATGTTTAAGCTATAGATAGAATGTAACTTGTTTCACCTTCCTATCTCTTCTCGTTCCAGAGTAATGGAGCAATCCATAGCATCCACTCGTGACGTCTGGTTGAAACAGCGGGCTGTCATTGAATTTCTGACTGCGGAAGGTTGTGCGCCCAGCAACATTCATCGCCGTATGACTGCAGTTTACGGGGAT
>JAGDQP010064474.1:0-11567 GCA_022664845.1 Lepisma saccharinum
TATTTTCAAATCCTGTGTTTTAAAGATGTTTTACTAGTGAAATACGAATAATATACAAGCTTGGACTGGGTGGCCGTAGGATTAAAAGAAAAGTCATTGCCTATTATTTACATGTTCCACTATACTAACAATAAGAACTCGGATTTTTAATTTTTTTTTATAGAAAACCTCGAAAACTCAGGGAATTTCAAGTCACTAAACTAGTAGACGCCATGGCACTACTTTTGTCCAGCTGCACCATTGCAGATTTTGCCAGGTGTAACTGAGAAACCTGTCAGATGAACGGACGCTAGAATCGTTCCCAAGACATTTCGATTGTTAATCCAACGATCTATCAACTGTTGGTAAACTACGCTCGCTAGGTTAGGTGACCGCAAAGTTACTACAAAGGAGCAGCTTCCGAAGGAATGATACCCACATCTTGTATTTAGGTGTAGGGTTGTAGCAACCTGATATTTTTGTGAATACATCTTATGACGGCAGAGAAGATTCACCCAGAAGATGACGGCAAGGACCTGTATGTAAGGCAAGTCATGAACCAATGGAGGCGGCGATGCCAGAAGACAATGGGAAACTTGGACCTTATGCGTGAAATTCATTGTAGCCTTCCTTTATGTTCAAATAGGTGACTTTAGTGATTTTCTTGTGTCGGTCTAGTTATCGTCCAACATCGACAGTGAAGAGGACAAAAATGTGCTGATGGTGTGAAAACTAGTAAGTGTGATATTGATGAGTGTAATTTCTTCTAGGTGTTACAGGTGTTGGAAGATATTCAGATTTCATCTTCACTTTTTCCCAGTCTGTATTGTAAAATATGTATAACCTTACTGCAAGTTATATCCTAATTCGAATAATTTCATATTCCCTGCCAATTTCCACGGGTTACAGTTTAGAGACAACGCTTTCAGGTGACATTTCATGGGCTTCATAGATCTTGTTAAGAATTTAACGAACTATGTTAGTGAATTGAATGAATTTCAAAATTCTCAAAATTACTTAACTATTCGTTACTTCTTAAGGTTATTGAAACCAACCAAATTACACGTGAATGCATTGACGCAAATCTACAATCCATGGGAATTGGCAGGCACTATGAAATTATTCTAATAGCGATATAAATTGCAGTAAACTGAGACATATTTTACAATACAGACAGGAAAGGTTGGAAGGTTGATTTTTAATAACCAATGACATATGGACTGAGAAAGTATGTATGGCCTTTCTGTGGGCCAATAGTTGGGGATTCAGCTTTTTTGAGTAGTGGGCAAGCAGGTGGGAATTTGGTTGGGTATCTAGTGGCCCAAGTATAGGTCACTGGTAGGGGAAAATGTGTTTTGTTATGGTTGGGCCATACTTTGTTTCACGGGTGGGAAAGGGTTGGGCCAAAGGTTTGCCACTTCATTTCTCATCACGTTACTGGTAATATGTTAGACAATTGGCGGGGAATACTCGGGATATGGTAGGCCCACTGATGGCATGCCACCTGGTGCCGGGAAATGGTGGAATTTTCTGATAATTCCACCCAGTTTCCCACCCTCCGGCAACTAGCCGGTCATAATCCGTCGGCCGTCTACCACCGCCTATGGGCCACCGTGTGGCCCATCCGCGATTTCCTCATGGGGAAGTATTGACACGTTTCATCGACCACCTTCTATCAACACAGGAATTCAACTGACGAGTCTGTCAGTAACATATTCACTCATCCTTTACTCGCAACACGTTCCATTCCTTCCCCGTCTGCGCAATCTCTCCTACCGTGTAATCTCTCCTAGCTTTACCTTAACCTTCCAGCTTATCGTGAGATCATATAAATGTGAGTCTACTCTGTTTTCCATCCTTCTGCTCAAGGGTAGCAATTCAATTTCATCATATACTAGAAGATGGTTGTCATTTTTATATTTTTGTAAGATTTATGCAGCGCTGGTTTAGAATTTGTTAGGATTAGTATCTTGTTTTTGCTTCAGTAATAAACTACAATATCTCGAATTTTGCATTCAGCACAGAAGATACTTAAATCTTTATTTAATTTGTACTAAAGACTGGATAGTTAGTTATCTTTATCCCAGGTGCCCATACTACCTAATTTTGTTTCTGCTACCGTTGGTGAAAATAAAGTGAAAACCTTTTCCAGCGCTCACGATGTTACATAATATGCGAGAACCTAGGGAAGTATATAAACTGGCTGGGGTAATAAGAGACTTGAGATTTGTTTTCTGAATTCCTGAAAAAGTTTTCCACCAGAGCAAGTACTCATAATACACAATTTGAAGAGCCATATTTGCAGTATTTTTGTTAATGGAATTACGTTAATAGCGTCTTGTATTACGTTAATTGTGTTAATAAATACAATTTTTAACATAGTTCTGTCTCTTTGGGATAATAAGAGATTCAACTGATCCTTCCGATTTGGTTGAAAGAAAGATCTGCTGGGGTATTAGTAGTATCTACATATCTACTAAAACCCCAGAAAGTTTCACTTTCCTAACTGCAAGTGTGTGAAAGATACAAGTTTTATAAAATAAAACATACGAAATTCCATTTGCAGAATTGTCATAGAGAAAAATCATAGAATTGAAACGTGAAAAAGTAAAATAACATATGACGTAATTACAAGAGATAGAGAACATTATATTTTTCCACTCAACAAAATGTCAATGCATAGGAGAAAAAGTATTCAACTGAAAATATGTCATTTTTTTGTGTTAGAAAAAACTAAAATTATGAAAAGTTTTGAAACTGAACTCTCAGATTATCCTGCCTACATTTCTTTCCCATTTTAGTGCAACATAGCTACTAAATCAACATAAACTACATTAATTCACGTGGAGAAATTAGGCAATCCTCTGTTGCCACTTTAAGGTTTGTTGGTTGTATTTTACAGTGGTTGCTTGCGGGGCCGCGGTGGCTCAGTTGGTAAAGCTCTCAGTCCTGGTGCTAGGGGTCGTCGCTGTTCATGCCATGTGGACTTTGTGATGGACAAACACCATGTGCGTGGGTGCTCTCGGTGTGCTCGCGTTTCCTCCCACTTTCTTCAATCCACCAATTCATCACATCATCATCCATAGTTGCCTAAAGGTCTTAAAAATAAATTCAATTTAACTTAAATTTAGTGCTTCGTGGTACACCGTAAGTTCCCTTCTGCTTATGATGCTGCTGGTTCTTGGTTTCTGCTGCTTTTGATAAGAGCAAAACTACCTTGTACATCATCTACTACACTCTTTAGAGCTTTAGTGCTATTTACAGCGAATATCTTGACGTTTGTAGTTTTGTGGCATATTAGTTATTCAACCTGAAAAGAAGAAAAAGAAATATATTGAAGTATCTTATTTTCCCAGTTGTTAATTTAGATTGACTATTAAGAGATGTGGTCACTATCATTAAAAAGATGAACAGATTAAAAAAAGAACCAATTTCATTATTAGATTTACGTGGCTTTTTCCAAACAAAAACACATGTTCAGTAGTTTCATGCAGAATCAGTGAGTAACTGGTTCTTATGTCCCAACATCCACAAACTTTCAACACTACTTCAGAAACTCGCCTTTCTCCATTTTGGATTTTCAATCATTTATCATTATTGAAAATAATTGGAACTTATACAGCACCTAAAGACGAAGCCTACATCCAATATGAGTATCAAATAGACTATGTACATAGCTTCTTTGTTTTAGAATATACCGGGTCTCTTATTGGCTTCGTGTTTTACTACCTCCAACCTCTCCTACCTGAAGTTTTAATTCAGAAACATGGTGTCTTATATAGGGGATTTTTGATTAGTTGTTAAATCTTCTAGATATCCTCTGAATATTTGTTTTTAATAAAATGTCAGCTTGAGTTATTTATATTTTCTTCCTTTCTTTCTGTTAATTGTTCTGAATCTTGTAAATATTTATTGAAAGAAAGAATCTTGATTTGTTGATGTAGGTAGATTAATTTGGATTATTTTTCATTTAATCTAGTGCAAGCCTTAGAACATTTCTACATAAAATGTATATTCTTTCCATATTATTTTTTGACATATTTGGAATCACTTTTATACCGTATTCTAATGATAGTAATATATTTTTAATTAGAAGTAGCATTACTTGAAGCTGTTCTCCAAATTTGTAGTATCCAACGATCTTAAAATATTCAGAATCTTTTTACTATTTAGTAGTTGCTTTGTCGATTTGTTGCACATTGATAATTTGTTTAGTATTATACCTGAGTACTGTACTTAACTTTGTTTGGTATTGGTAATTTTGTTAACAGGTTTGAGTGTTGATCAGATTTATTCCTCTCAGAGTAAAGATAATTAGGTGTCATTTTTATTCCGAAGTTTTCACATTTCGATTCTATAAACATTTTCATACAAACATGATTCGTCTTTCTACGTCTATCAATTAGTTTCTTTAGTGTGTTTTATGATAACTACTAGGTCGTCTGCAAATAAGAAACAGTGGAAAAGGAGGTTGGATGACTCGATTTATATTGGATAAATATAAATTGAAAAGAGAAGGAGTTATTTTTTTTAATTTTATTTAAGGCCTTTAGGCAACTTTAGCTGAGGCTGAATGAATGATGAGAGAATTGGTGGAATTAAGAAATTGGAAGGAAACGGGAAAATACCGAAAAAATATGCACACCAAATGTTAGCGCTCTACCACTTTTTTTAACGATTTTTTAACTAAACTATTTTACTCTTCTTTGCTTATCATTCAGAACACAGATTATGTTAGATTAGATTCATTCCTTTTAGCTTTAGCAAATGAGGTTGGCCGGAATTCTATGTGCTTTAATGAATTTTAACCAGAGAAAACTTTAAAGGCCAAACCTTATCATTGATTAGATTACTTTGGTTGGTGTAATACAACATAAATTATTACCAGTGTATTTTCTTGATGGTAACATTAATTTGAAACCACATAGCACAAAGCAGAGTAAAATTCAAAGTAGTTAACTATTTTATTTTCAATGTTGAACGGAATTGGTAAACTACTCAAATCAACGTTAAGAAACACAATGAAAGAACAATGAAACACATATTGGCTAATCTCATTTATCGTGTAACATACTACCTGGTTCATTCTCAAGTTTCATAATTTGCAATATAATACATTTGCTTTGTGGGACATTAAACCACTATATAAAATTATATCCCAACAGATATATTTGGTGTACTATCATACTGCAACACCATGAGCCCAATCTAAATTGGGTAATAGTTATATTTATTTGTTTTTTTCTGATGATTTGTTTTTTTTTTCAAGAACAACAACTTTACGGAGAAAACTGCTATTTTTTAATTTCTTCACTATGTATATTTGAACAACATTCACGGAAAGTAGTAACAACAAATTTTCTCATTTTAGTACTTTCGCAAATATGGCGTCCAATGAATTACGCGAGCTCACAATGTTCTCGAAGCTTCCAAAAATACCAAACTATAATTAACACACTCATCTGTAGCGTGCTTTGCATTTTTCAAAATATGAAACAAAATAGCAAATTATGTTGACAAATCTACTGCAAATAAACACAACAACAACAAAGCCTATCATCATAAACGTTACCACTAATAAGGGAGCACGTGGATAACGAATAACTTTCCCAACATCTCACTTGAGTACTTCAAGTTAAAAAATATATATTTACTTGCAGTTCCTTTTGAATAAAAGAGGTTCCTTACACTCTAAATAGGTTTTTACACTTCATATTACCTAAGAAGGTACTCAAGCAAGAGATTAGCAAAGTAAATCAATCAAAATTAATTCCAAAAAAATCCCTTACATCCACTCGGACTTACCGTAGTTATTGTAATAATAGTAAACACTAATAAACATCGAAATATGTGACAAGGAAATGACAAAAAAAATATGTTTCTTGTCGCGAAACATAAAAACAACAAGTAGAAAAATATATTTTTGAATTAAAACTAGAAAAATAGGACGTATAGTACGATCAACATATTAATTTATAATACATACGAATTCCACATCACTTTAACAACGTATTTAACAATAATTGTTTGGATGATTCATACGCTATCAATTCTTTCATAACCGAACCTCAAACTCACTTCAGGATCCTGCAATGATAAAAATTTTCATACACACAAGTATACATTCAACCCATATGAAATATATAAATACATATAACAAACAATTAAGAACCTTACTATTCGACAATAATCAACATACATTGTGCCTAGGTGCCAAATATTTTTTCATATGTTGTACATGTCTTTTGACACGAATATTAGGATCTTCAACCAATTCTAACCATGCAGTATTTCTAGTTGGGAACATAAATTTTTTATACTGCCACACAAATTGATAAGCCCATTTTGCCAATACTTGACTTCATCTACTTCTTTACTAATTTATGATCACTAATAGCAAAATTTACAGGTTGATGCCTTTTACTTTATAATTTCTGCCTTCTTTCCCAAGCTTTAGTTATATTATTAATCATAGTGTAAATACGCTCCTCTTTGCCACATTCCCCCTTCCAAACTAAATCATTTAAAACCGAATTGGCATCCAATTGATTAATAAATTTTCTACTCATATAAACTTCAGCTGGGGACATTCCTATTGTTTGGTTAACAGTTAGATTTAGAGTATACTGAACCTTGGGCAGAAGTAGAAACCACTTCTTTTGGTCTTTGTCTATATAACATTTTAACATTTGACTGATGTTACGATTTTCTCATTCATAAAGATTTGAGGCAATTGAATACACAGTACTAGGAACATCTGTTACCCCGTAATTAAACAAAAAATATTTAAATTAAGTACTTGTGAAAAAACTGGATCGGTCATACACGACCTTGTTTACATAACCGAATGTTAAGAATAGCTTTTGCAATTGTTTACATCCAACCTTCGAGCTCACAAACCTACTACAGGCATGTTATTATCAAAATACCGCAATTGCTAGAATAAGCCCCTGCCGTGTGTAAATGGTAGGTAGAGTTTGATTCAGGTCCTTTTTAGAATAATATCCACCTGCACGTTTTACATTATTTTACTTTCTTTTGATAAACATCGCAGGTGTTCATAAATGTTTTATTATCCTTAAACATATTAAGCCAAGTGAAACGTGCACAAATTTTATGTACAGTCTTAATATAACCCCCATGACCTCCGCCTATTAGTTGGCAGTGAAAGAACTTCATTATACTAAACCTTAATGCTGATAGTATCAGGTCCTAAATCCTTCTTCCTCTTTCGCTTTGATTTCCTTTAACAAAACTCTATTCTTAAAAATATACCCTTCGAATTCTTGTTGCTTGTTAACTTATTTATTATTTCAACGCGTTTTGGATCAACCTGCCATTGAATAATCGTTTTGCTAAATTAGGTTGATCCCAGAAAGTAGTGTAACATACAACAACCTTTTTCTCATCATTCTCAATATCATGAACGTTTTCCGACATGGAAAAAATTCAAAAGCATTATGAACACGTGACAGAAAATCAACAACTAAATTTGCTTGTGAACGAATATGTACTAATTTGAACTGTTGTCTCGAAATTATATCCAATATTTCCGCTGACGTTTGTGGTGACGTAGTAACTACGTAAGCGCACTATTATCACTGTACACGACAAACTCTTGATGCAAATACATTTCAAATTTTGTGATGGCTAAAACTAATGATCGTAATTCAAGTTGAAATATTGATTTATTTAAGTCTGATTCTGGTACAAGTTTAGAGTATAAATATACTGGACTTAAATTATTGTATTGACTTAAGGTTGTAGCGGATGCTTTAGTACTAGAATCGCAATGTATAACAAACGGAGCTTCCATGTCAGGAACCTTCAACACTATATGTTTCACTAAAGCCTCTTTAATTTTTTGAAGGTCGTGATCCTCTTCGGGACTCCACTGGAACTTGATCTTATCATAATGTAACCTGAACAAGGAACGCACCATTTCTGCAAAGTCTGTTATGTAGCGTGCATAACATTTTACTAGCCCACACAAACGGTTTAAGCTACGTCGAATTTTAGGCTATGGAAGTTGGTGAATGGCAGATATACAATCTGGGTTAATAAACATTTTTCCACCCTCAAAACGATACCAAAGTAACTAAATTTTAGTGGATATTAAATGGTTTTACGAGGGGATACACCAATGCCCCATTCTCGCAACTCATATGTACTTTGAGTTCTTCAGTGTGAATACACAAGTTATCATGAAACATGTCGAAGTTTTCTGATATTCGATCTTTGAAAAGGCGATGCATTAAACTAGACAACAAAAACTTGCTGTTTACAAAACCCATTGGTATTTTTTGAAGCAAAATAAGCGAGTGGGTGTACAAAATGTATTATATTTCTTACTATCCTCATCAATATTACATGCCTGCTTCATGTCAAATTTTGAGTAATATTTCGCTTTTGCCATGGCGGTTATAGTGGCATCCAGATTTGGTGAAGGGTAAGCATTGACTTTTACCTTAGCATTTACATCTGAGTAGGCTACCACTAGTCTTTTGGTATTCGCTATTAGTAGTTAAGAAGCAAAGGGATGTATAAGTAAAAGATTTCAATTGCTCTACAACATCCTGCTCCACTAATTTTTCAATATACTTATCTAGTTCTTTGAGTTTGTTCCGAGGAAGTATGGAAGGTTGTAAGTGCACTGGCGTTGGATCCCGCATTTCAATCTTATACTTGGAATTCCTGACTTCAACCAACTTAATAGATGTCACATCATGATAATTAGAAAAAATAGAATCCCTAAACGTTTGCAACTTATTTTCTAATTTGCTGTTATTATTAGTTAATTGATGTGACTAAGATAAGGGGCTTCCCTGTATTGGGAAGGGCGTAAGCCACAGTGCCGTTACCACCCATACAATTAATTTTATCTTATCTTATTAGTAAATTTACCACTAACCGGGTTCTTTCCTTGCACTGCTTCCTCAGCCTCCAATATTTGTGTCACCAAATTTGCAAACCGATTGCATTACACCTTCGTCGGTCTGGAGTGCTGTGGCTTGGCGTTGTTCGCTAGGATTCGTCATAGCCACTTGGAAATGTAACTCCCTTGTTGGCATGTTGAAAGATTTCCAAGCAGCTCCTTGTAAAGACAGAGAAGAAGGTGACGATTGGATATCATTAAAGAATCTTATGATATTATGACAATATTTAACATGAAGGAATGTCAAGTACTTTATTTTCGTGATTGATGTTGACACCATTATTATTGCGAAAGGTCTCCCCTAATAGCATATCAAAGTTCTCCACTGGAACCACAATACAAGTTTCTTAAAAAAATGCGTGCAATATGAAACCCCAGCTTAATCTGTTCATTGACAAGTAAAGATTTTCCATCGATACCAACGGTTCTGTCTAGTGTACGTTCAGATCTTATACAAGTTCGTTGACGAACTTTAGCTAACAAACTTTGGGAAATAAATGAGCATTCGGACGCTGTATCTAACACACATTTACTCTCAGTCCACACACATAAGTGAAGATATGCTAAACATTAACTAGTTCACCATCAAAGAAAAACTTTAGGTTGATTATTTTTACGGATAGTATTCACTGGTCGTTGCTGTTTTTACGTCCAAATAGTGTAGGAACATTAGCAGAATTATTTACCTCAATATTTTCACTAGTTGATGACACAAGTGGTTGTGATGCAGAATTACTACTTCGTGAATACCGACTGGCATTGTAATCATGTTGATAACATAAGGTGTTGTCATATTTTAACGCTTGTTGCAGTAGGTCATCAATAGATGTAGGTACCGTGTTTTGAAAGCATTGCATTTGTTCACCTGGCGTAACTATACTGGATATGAGCGCACATATTGTAGCAGCGTCATAACATAGTGAGAGTACATTTATTATGTTTATCTTTTCGTTAACAAATTTATAAAATAATTCATTTTCGCCCACCACTCAGTAAACGTATGTATCCATGAACTGAGTGCGTGCAATTGTAGATAAAAATGTGGATACCAGCTGGACACAAATATTAGGCCAATCGTTAGTACTGTCCAACACGAACCTGAACTAGCTGTAAAAGTCTCGAGTTTTACTGAGACTAGACACTAAGGTACCTTCCACTGAAGAGATTAGTTACATGAGAGTCATTCCACAGAATTTAGACATGTAGTGGTCGCTCGGCTAGGTTTGATTTCCTTCATATTTGGTACATTGAATGCCATATACAAGCGAAGTTGAAAACAGTTTTTGAAAAAAATTATTGCACATATTTCAGGATATACATGGTGTTCAAAAATGAGATTCTGCAAAAATCAGAGAATTATAAAGTTACAAATATTTCACAAACCAGTTGAGATATTTGAATAATTCAAAAGCTTTTAAAATATACACACCTCAGAGAATATTTAAAGCTATGTCTTTAAGTTCTAGCCTCAAAACGGTTATCGGACAGTGGTTTATACAGTTGTAAAATATAGGTGAAATTCTCATTTTTTTTATTTTTCTTCTGTCTGAATTTAAATAACTAACAAGCCGTTTACTTTGTTATTATTATCTACTATTCTCACTGTAGTGGCAGAAAAAATTAACTTTCTATGTCATTTCCTTTTCTATATATCGATACTTCAATTTCACAAAACTTCAAATTTGTCAAAATTTGTAGGTTTGTAAGTCAAAAGGTGGAGTGAGTACATGAACAAATTTCGCATAGGGGTTTCTTTGTTTATATTCTAAAACCCCTGAAAGTTTCATTTTGTTATTCAAACCCCTCTATGAAATACAGCTTCTTAAAGATGCTTCAAATTTTCATTGAAAAATGAGGCTATTGTTAATAATGTTGTATTATATCAGAGTAATCATTCAAATCACGTGCCTTATGCACAAATAGATTATATTTTACGATCTTTGTTAGTGCACAGAGCTATTTTAACTTTCTTCTATCTGCTGCTTAAGGAAAAACTGTGCTTACAAAGCACTCATCTCCGATCTGATGGTACGAATTCTTCCTGGTGAATTCTTTTTTATTGTAGAACTCTTCCTGAGTGACAGTTTTTTCTTACAAGTTATGTACGCAGCCATCATGAGAAGAGATGTAATTCTTTCCGTTAGGCCTAATAGAATCCATTGACCTACATTTTACTTGGATCTCGCGGTTAAAATCGAGACACTTGAGTGACTGTTCTATTTCTATTTTGTTACAAATTATGTCATATCATGCAAATATAAGTTATATTCTCATTATTATTCAAATCTACTCTATGAAATACAGCATCTTAAAATTGATGTAAGAATGTTACAGAACTATTGTGCGACGGAGAGTAAGCTAAACGTGGCTGGCACTTCATCACATCAGATATTGGCGAATCAGCGGTAATTTAGGATGCTTGAAATAACGTATTTGTTAGAGGTTATTACTACTAAAAAGCAAGTCTGTGTATGTTTTTAGATGTAACGAAAAGAGTAACATCTCCTTACGTGACATTGGTATGCACTGTACATAACTTGAAAACAAAAGCTGCGTTTTAACGCGAGATCCAAGTAAAATGTAGGCCAATGGATTCTATTAGGCCCAACGAAAAGAATAACATCTCTTCACATGACATGGCTGCGTACATAAC
>JAGDQP010064475.1:0-11567 GCA_022664845.1 Lepisma saccharinum
CTGCTGTAACCTCTCGTGAATGGCGAGTCGCATATCGCCACATTGAAACGCTATCGGTATTTTATATTCGACCGCGCAGAGTATTTTTTACTGTTTACTAGTTTGGCATACATTCAAATGGAAAAAACTGTTGAAAGTAAGTATATTAATTGTTATTGTATAACTTAAACAATTAAAATACGCTTGTAAATTGTCGATTTTCAAATGTCGTGATGCAAAAGTCGAAAGTCCCATGATGTCCCACGATCAAATAACTTGTTCTTATGACCAAAATCATTGTTTAACATAGTACTACAAAGCCTGAAGCCCGTTCGTGCCCGTTTTGTATTGTTCATTTTTTATGCAATAACGTTTCCTTTTTGGAGCCCTTAAACATTTCCCTGGTTTTAGTTCTTCAAATAATTGTTTGTATTGTTAGTTTTGTTGATTTCTTACATCTGCCTCATAATTTTCCAACAGATAACATTAAATAAAGAATCTGTGACCTCAACAATATTATAGATGCCGATATCCATTGATATATTAATTAATATTTTCTATATTTAAGTCCTCCATATTGGATCCGCCATTTTGTTTTTTAAAAAAAAAAAACATGTCAAATTTGAATTCAGCGACATCAAAAACACTATTGTAGTGAAGTTTCTGAAAAATAAAATCAAGTTTTCGACTTTTCGCCCCTTTTTTGGGACTTGGCACCACTGTGCGACGTGGCTCTGGGCCCAAGATAGGTCCCGGAATTCTGCAATTCACAGATGAGATTGAGGAAAATAAGGGAGAACACCATTCGAGATAGTCTCATCCGCCTGAGGAGGGTCTGATTTTTTAAAAAATTTCTTTGAAAGCCTTTATAAAAGCAACTTTGGCTCAGGGCCAATGGATGATGATGGAAGAATTGGTTTAATGAGGAAAGTGGGAGGAAACGAGAGAACCTCGAGAAAGCCCATGCACACGATATTTCTTCACCACAAATCCCACCTGGCGGAAGCCGGGATCGAACCAAGGTCCCCACGCAACAAGAGGTAAGCGCTATATTACTTGAGCCACCGCGGCCCGAGCATTGCTGCTCAACCTTCCCAATGTCACTTGGTCATCCAAAACACCAACCGTCAGATCGTAACAGACGGAAGTTCAGGCGGTAACGTCGCGGATTTCTGTGCAGCAATGTGTAGGCATGTGGGTTCGAACCCCACGGCCAGCTATTCTGATATGAGGTTTTCCAGTGTTTTCCCCTCAGTTTCACCAAGGGAATGCTGGAATGAAGAATGGACCTTAACAAAGGCCTTGCTAAACTCGAATAGTTCCGTGTATTTCAATATCATAAATTGTTGTAGATTTTAGAAAGCATTATTATTCTATGAGTTGAAAGTCGTGATTGCATTCTAACAATCTAAAAATGCGATGATTTTCATTATTACGCACTTCTGTGAAGTGCCCTGATTTTTTTTACATTGATTTAAAAAAAAACATTGGGTTTTAAAGTGTTTCTTAAGTGCACTCAACCCGAAAAAAAAAAACACTGGATTTATTGGGCTGGGCCCACTTTGACAAACTCTGCTTAGAAGGTAATATTACCCGATAAAGATAACTGCTTAATCCACTTTTTGTATTACTGGTAACATTAGGACCTTAGCTATCTTCTAAAATTAGCAATTTTGACTCACGAGACTTGTTGTGGCCAAAATAAAGGCAGTCCTGATGTTGCTATTTCAGAAGACCTACTATAGGACCCCCCAGATGTCTCAAGATATGGCCATATAAAGGTTTAATGATGTGAGTACATTTCTAGGCTTAATTCTTTGTATTTTGAGATCTGATCAGTATCTTAAGGGCCCTTGTAAGTTTATTTTTGAGGGCCACTACCATTAAAGGTATTGACGGCCCTTGAAAGCTGTTTTTGGGGCCTACGTGCTACAGCACCCATTACCACGAGAGCCCTTGAAATTTTCATCGTGGGCCTTTTGGTTACAAGTCCACCCTTGGTTCAGACTCCTTTCTAATTGCCAAGGGAACGCAGAAAACCAGATTTTAATTTATTTAAAAATGTATTTTCTTTATACCCTTGTATTCTTTCTTTAATAATAAAAAAAATATTAACTCACAAATTATCACATTGATTCTCAAACTGTGGTCCCCGGACACTAGACTACTAATTATAAGACATAACAAGACTGCGGTGGCTCAGTGGTAGGGCGCTCACTTCTGATGTGTGATCACCAACTCAATTCGGGCTCATGCCAAATGGACAAACACCATGAGTGAGAATTTTATTGGAGATTCCTGTTTCTTCCCACTTTCCACATTCTACCAATTATCTCATCTTCATCTATTTTTTTTGGTCTTAGCCAAAGTTGCGTAAAGGTCTTTAATAAAATTCAAAATGATTCAATTCATCAGAAGATTCTTACCCCCCCCCAAGAGTTTCAAGGAAAAATAATGTAACTTCAGGCGTAATTATACATATTTAATATACATTTTATGCCCAGACAGACCTTGAACCCCCACCCCCCCGGAAACCAAGTTCTGGATACGTGCCTGACGTGCACCGTCGGGACACCGAAGTGTGAAAATTCGCTGCTGGCGATGTTTTGACGTTTATATTGCAGTTGCTTACCTTAAAGTTGCATAATTTGCGTGCTACAAATAAAAATTTCCCACAGAAAATATAAACAATTTCGCGGACAATATGAGATACTGGTGTCCCCGGTAAGTAAGCGGTAACGGTGACTGTTTTGTAACTAGGGGCCTAAGTTCGATACCCGGTGCGAACAGAAGTAGTTCGGTACGTACTTTAAACTTCAGGTTCCGTCCATAGAAGGCCATCTTCATGCAACGGAAAGCCCCCATTGGTCCACCTTACCCTGGAACCTGCCTCCGAGCAGAATATACATTATCATCATCATTACACATTAATCAGTTGTTGTTTTTAAATACATTAACCAGTAAAATTTACAAATATATGGCGTACCTTATGCCTCGCTAAGGAAGATAGCCATGAAAACAGGCAAATTACAACAATTTGTGATAATTTTGAAAACGAAGCTAGACGTGACGTTATTGATTGATGGTACATTTTACAAAGGATAGTTAAGGCACCTGTCACTCCCTCCCGCACTTTCTTTTTAACAGTTTTCTAAATATTTTAAAATGTAATAGCATTATCCAAATTGTAAAGAGATAGCTCTCTAGTACTTACAAATGACTATGAAATACAGCCGACAATGATATCGAGATCTTATCCATTGATGAGTGGTACGTTGTCAAAGATTATGACGTCATTATTTAATTGGCAAAGTATCACTCATCAATGGACAAGATCTCGAGATCGCTGTCCATTGTATTTTGTAAGTAATAGAGAGCTATCTTCTTAAAATTTGGATAATGCTATTACATTTTAAAATATTTTGAAAAATGTTTAAAAACTGGTGGAAGGAGTGACGGGGGCCCTTAAACACGTAGGAAACTTATACGTTATTTTCGTCAATACACATTAAATGAAGCGTTTCCAAGGAGTAGGACACCCTAACCTAACTCCGAGAAAAAGAATGAATTAAAATGTTTCTATGGAGTTTGTGACCCTTGCACGGCAGCTAGAGGTAGAGATGTATCGCGTTAATTGCGCCCCGTTTGAGGAAAATGGCTATTTTATTTGGATGGACGTATAGAAAAGTGAGGGCACGAATCATGAGAAAATAAATGGTAGAACAAGAATCGATTTTTTTTTCGAATGGTAGTACAATAATTAAAATATAATTTGTATTGAGAATAGTATCATGTTACAACTTGCTTCAGTAGGCCTACTTGTGCGTTAGAAACAAGTAAAAACAAGTTTTATTCCTTCAAAGTATGAAAACATTGTAATTCTAGTTTTGAAATAATAATAATAATAATAATAATGGGCGTAAATATGGCTGATTAGAAAGGTAAATTTAAAAATAATATATCTAGGTGATAAAAATAATTTAAAGTTCTTTGTTTGACCTTAATACGATCTCAGTTGGCGAATTTTAGTTCCGTTTAAAAGTTTTCGGTGCGCTTTTAGGCACCAAATATGAAGTCAGTTTATTAGGCATACAACGGTAAGGTCAATTGTATTCAGAATATTGACTGAATTCCTTCTGTCTGTAAAGAGGGGGGTGGGATAAAGAATCACCACCAATTAATTAAAAATTTAGTTGTCCAAAGATGATCGAATGCTGGCCACTGATTAGTAACCTGGCAGCCAATGAGAGGCCAGAAAGAGAATGGATGTATACCGGACGTTCTGTGCATCAGTTTCAAATTTTGTGATCTTGTTCTGAGAGGGGGTAGTGCAGAATTTTGGGAATACGTAGTTCTTTGTTTAAAGTGTACTAGTTGTAAAAGTTGTTATCCTTGTCTTTCGACGTTAAACAAATCCATCTATAGTGGTGAGTAACCTACAAACTTATTTATTATCAGTTACTGTTGCATGTATGCTTTTTATTTTTTCGTCTCAACACTAAATACTTACATACTCTGCTTTACGGTTTAGTGTTTACTGCGGAAGGATTCCCTTCAGGAGTCCGACATGGCCTATGGCAACCATATTCAAACAATATGCCGAGAGAAAGTTTTGACAATGAAACTAACTTTTTTATTTTCATGGGGAAAATTCTGAAAATTGGCGGACATGCTTCTACCCTACTTATTAAATCCTTGTAATTTTATCGACCTACTATGGAACTTTCCTTTATTTATATATTAGAAGCTATAAATAAAATAATATAATTTTAATAACCCGAACTGTAAGTTTATAGTTACATAACTATAAAAACGAACGTCGATACAAATCTCTCTGTTGACAAAGAAAGCTCCTAAAATAACGTGTAAGATCTACTATGCTATCCTTTTCTTCAAAATACAAGATAATGAACATTAAATATTACAGTGGAGGTTTTTTAACTCTTCCATTTCAACTAATATATTAACAGGGAGTGTAAGTTAACTACCTCCGATTTAAAAAAACAAAAAAACATGGTAGCTACTCCGAATACAGAAATGATTGTTACTGATGAATAGATTTTGCTGAGAAAAGAAAAAAATATTATCGAGTTGGGGCACTTTCAAAATTGTCTGTGGCCTGTATGTTGAAATGTAAGATCTACTTTCAGTGTTCGATTTGTTATAAATTACGAAGGGGGAATCATACAAGTAATGATTACTGGTAAGTTTGAACCTAGTACCTGTTTGGGTAGAAATACAACTGATTTTTATCCCTGTTCGGCATGATATTCGGGTTCAACATTGGGGGATGAAATCCTCTGGTACCAGGGAAAATCCCCTGTATCCCCTCTGCCAAATCGAACACTGTCTACTTTCGTTTAAAAAATTGTGGGGAAAAAATTACATGGGAAAGATAAGCAGATTCTGCTGCCATCTATTGGCAGAGTCAACCGCTTTAGAAGCTCCTTAAAACGAAGAAAATTGCGAAAGAAGAAAGTCATGATAGCTCGCAATCAAGAGGGCTGAATGATCCGTGCAAGTGTCACAAGCCAAATTCTGATTCATTCAAGGTCGTTGGGTCTAGGGCAGGTTTCCATGCAAAGGTCCATTTCTATGTACCTTTCTTTCTATAATGGAGTCTACATCTTACTCTTTCCGTAAGTAGTTGCAATTGACTTCTTTCTCCAGGCTAAATCTTCCCGAACCAAATTTTCTAGAATTTAAGTTTACTAAGATATATTTTAATTCATTTCGGTGAGTTTTCAGCCCTCAAAATTGTACTGTCAGTTTGGAAACACCCTGTGACAATATTCCATAAAATATGAGAGCTAGGGGGTCGCTGTGGTTCAGTGGTACAGCTCAAACCTCTTGTGTTTGGGGTCTCCAGTTTGATCTCGTCTTTGTGGTAAACAAACACCGTGTGCGTGGGCCTTTTCGGGATTCTCCCGTATATTTCCACTTTCTTCATTCCACCAAGTCTCCCATCAACCATTGGGCCTGAGTCAATGAGAGATACTTGATATAGTCAAATAAATACTGGATACGCACCCAATGAGGAAAACTCGGCGGCCCGCCGTGTTTTCCTGATGGGGCAGCTTTGCGTTTTCATTATTCATCATATACATTGTTATTATGTATAAAATGTGTCTGCATAATTTATCGTATAGAAACGAAATTGTTTGATTTGCTTAATAATAATGATTAGTAGGTAATGTTCTAAAACAACCATTTTCGTTTTGTAAACAGAAACTGGATTTGCTGTTTCCTGTGTGTTCGTTTTTATATGTATTACCATAATAAACACATTTGTAATACAAATGATTAACCTATAATGTGAATTGGGTTCCTACGCTCTACACTGAATTTTCGCGTGTAATATGAAATGAACCAATCAAACAGTTTGTTAAAATTCTTGGCCTATCACTTACTTTGGTTTGGATTTACATTATAGAAATACTGCACTTTAGTTCTATTTTTTAACGTTAGGGACATTCGAGTTCTGGATATCAAACCTATGAATTTATCATTGCGTGAACGAAATTGCATTGTGAAGCCTATTGCGAATAAGTGTACATAATATTCGAAGGATAAAAGTGATTTAACATTGTCTTAAAATTTTAAATTTCGTTTTCAGACACAGTTAGCTAAGGGACCGGTGGCATCCCTGAGCGAGTAATTTCGGGGCCACAAAAGAGGAATAGAAGCAACAAGGGTTTTTGTGTAGGTACCATGCTTGTATTTGTGTCGTTACACTGAGAGAAACCTGTGGAAACCCAGTCAGTATGACCGGTGACAGGATTTGAACGTGTTGTCCCAATCAGACGCATGAGACCCTAAACACTAGGCTACAGATGCTTTGTTTTGTACGTTTCAGTAGCTCATTCATGTACATTTTATGTGATTTGTCATTTGAGCTGGCCGGGGGGAAGAGGATGTTCCCCAATGTCTGAGGATTTCATTCCCAGTTGTTGATTCCGAATATAATCCCAGCCAGAGATAAAATTTGCATATTTCTGTCCAAAACGTCTAGTAAATTGAAACTTACTAGCAAGCACTAGTTTTAAGATCCTCACTTTATAATTTATAACAAATCGAACACTGTCTACAAATATCTGATTTCCGTCATTCAGCAATAACGAACGGATCATGGAGTCAGTCGGGTCATTCGAGTAAAAACTGGGTCAGTCGGATAATTTAGGTCAAATTTCGGACCGGGTTATGTCAGGGTCAGCCAAAGTGACCCGTTTTCAGCTCTGGCCCTGTTATTAAGTTAGTTGTGTTCCGTTACGTTCAGTAAATTATGAAGCAAACTCTTTCAGATTAATCTGCATTCCAAAGTTGATTACAAATCTTATTGATTCGTCTGCGTGGTATGAAGAACACGAAACGCTTCGACTTGGAACACAAATACATGCACCGTTTGTGCAATGAAGAAAAAGTCTTCTTAATATTGATTGCAGCTAGAGCAATCAATAACCAGAGGGCAGGTGGAGGACGTAAACAAGGAAATAGTGGAGTTCTTTTGAAGTGTTTCAAACTTCTAATGATGTACACGTAGACGGAATAACACTTGGATAGATACAGGAATTCTGCCAGGATTTTCAGTTTGCGGGGTAAAGTCAAAGTTAGGGGTTGTAGCACTAAGTAGAGTTTTACAAGTTTTCTATCAATTTTTTACAATAGAAAATAAAACTTCGGGGAGCTCGACAATTTGGAGCGGTGACTCATCCGGCCCATCGGGGCCTTCTTAAAGAGTATTTAAAATTTCTTTGCCTCTGCCATCTTTACTAGCTCGAGTGAAGATGGCAGACAATTTCTCTTTAGTTGACTAATCCTCGTTTCGTTTGTTTTTAAATTCCGTTCAGAATTCTGTACTCAGTTTACTTTATAAAACATTTTGGGGTCTCTTTTGTTGTTTTCATTAACATTTTTTTCGAGTTTTGGCTTTGAATTTTATTTATGGCCCTACGGCATCTAAGGATCAGGCCGGAATAAGGGAGGGGGGAAGATGTCGACCAAGGACTAAGTTGAAGGTACCATCCCAGTATTTGGCTGGCGTAACTGAGGAAAAACCCTGGAAACACTGTAGTTAGGTTGGTCGGCCGCTGGGATTGAACCAACGACCTCACGAATCCTAAGCCAACGCGCCATCACTGGGCCACGGCCGCTTGGTATCAGAGTTCCGGGATCTGAAATCTTGTTTCTTTCTTTTTTTTAAGTATGTGCTAGATACATCGTTCTTGTTTATTGAACCTGCATATTCATAAGGTCTACAGGGTGGGTAAAGAAAAACCTCCAAAAATACATTTTTAAATAAAAGATGCGCTAAAAACTAGGAAATACTTTTTCAGCTATTTGTAACTTTTAAATAGGAGCACTGTTAGAAATTTATGCCCATAATTTTATTATTTAATAGTATTCACAAATATATGCTATGATTGGCAGTGATATAAAATAAAAAAAAGAAGGAGATTTTGTGAATGATTCTTCTTCCATTTCTTCTCTTTTATTATTCCCTCTCTCTCTCCTCTTTCTTTCGTAATTAGAAATAGAAAGAGAAGAAAGATGGCATCTCTAGTTCTCCATATATTTCTCTGTATATATCGCTTCAAAGACAGAGAGAGAGAGCAAGGTGAAAGAATGTAAGAAGGTGGGAGGGTCTTCTCTCTCTCTCTCATTTCTTCTAGTCTAAGAAGGAGGGTGGGAAAAAGAGAAAATAGGAAAAGCAGAGATGAGGAAATGGGGAGAAGCTAAAAAGGTTTTCTTTTGTTCTTTCTTGAAGAGAGGGGGAGTGAGACAGAATGAGAGATTGAGGGCGAGGGAAGAGAGAGACCGAGAAAGGGAAACTAAGAGAGAGAGGATGAGTAAGAAACAGAAAAAATCTTCTTTCTCGTGCCCCTTTCTCTCTCTTTCTCCATAGATATATCATCATATTCAGCCGTTTTCTTTCCACATATCTAAGTTTGCTGCTATCCCCATCCATGTAGCTCCTGAAAAACGCTTGATTTCATCTACCCATCTTGCATTTGGACGTCGTCTCGGTCGTTTCTTTTCTCGAGGAATCCAATGTAATACACTTGTCGTCCACCTTCCATCTGTTCGTCTAGCTATGTGACCGGCCCATTTCCACTTCAGCTGCTTCGCAGTCTTGATTACATCCTCTACCTTTGTTTGTACGCGAATCCATTCATTTGTCTTCCTGTCCCTCCTGGTTATTCCTAGCATGCATCCCTCCATTGTTCTTTGTGTGACTCTCAATCTTTGAGTCGTTTGCGCACTCAATGTCCAAGTTTCACAGTCGTACATCATCACAGGTAAGACACATTGATTATAAACTTTACGCTTCAGACACATTGGAAGTTTGCTTTTGAAAATAAAGTGTAGTCTTCCAAAAGAACTCCACGCCATTTTACATCTTCTATTTATTTCATCAGTCAACTTGGCACTCGATGTTTTGAGCTGGCCTAGGTAAACATACTCATCAACTATGCCTACTGTCTCTCCGCTAATCTTTATTTCCCTTTTTGCAGCATGTTGATTGTATATGATCTTTGTTTTACTTAAATTCATTTTAACAGTGGCGGCTCGTGGTCGAAACAGTAGGTGAATTTCTACCAAAGCATTTATATGTAAATACGCTTTCATATTAGCTACTGGTAACAGTTATCCTGAATATCCAGACTTTTCCGATTTATTCATATTACTCAATGTTGAGCATCCTGCTGGATTGCCCCTCCCCAATCCACCATGCAATCATTAATTCATATTGTTCTCCTTAATACTGATTTTCTACCTTCCAAACCAATACATCGTTTGTCAGTTTGCTACTTCTCTTCAGAATGACCACATCTGCACATGGCTGTGCTTAGTACATTTATGATTGAAATAGAAATAACACTTTTCTTGAGTTTGTAATTAAGTAATTTTTCAAACAGTGAAACTCCATGGGACTATTGGTGCGTGGGGTCCCCTGTTCGTGCCACGCGGGCTTTGTAGTGGACAAAGGCCTTGTGCGTGGATTTTCTCGGGAAGTCGGGGCTCTTCAGTTTTTCTTCCATTTTCTTCATTTCACCGATTCTCGCATTATTATCCATTCGGCCAGAGTCAAAGTACGTTTTCCAAAGGACTTGAATATTCAAATTTAAATGTAACTCCGCAAATCAACTTGAGCATTCTTTTTAAAACCTTGCTTCATGTACTCACGATGTATTTCATGCAATTATGGATTTTTTCTTACTACAAAAGTATGGTTCTCTTTTAGAGTAATGTAGCACTTATTCAGAGCTGCACATAGGCAAAAAGCGACCAAAATTAAACTACATTTTGGTATCGTAATTTCCCTTCGGTTCCACATCAGAACCTTTAATTTTTTTAGCCTTTTCCACACCACTCTTGAGATTGAGTGAACTGGCATGTTTTCTTAAACGCAGTATTCCGAGAATGCCTACGACAAAATTCATAGAAATGATTTGTCCATCAAGCGTTGGTTCCATGAAGAGAATGAAGGAAATAGTAGACAGAAACTCAGTCAGATACAAGGACGTTTCGTAAACTTCCCTTTTTATGTCATTTTAGTACTAATTACTTCCCTAGTCTCAAAGAAATACGAGTAATTAAGTTTAAGTTTCAATAAACACCACCCGGGACACGTTTCCGACACCGTGAACTGAACCCTTCTGCATTAAGGCAGTCAACCACCGCATCCGGCGTCAGGTTAATGAACTAACAGGCTCTCGTATATTAGGTACAAATCTACAAAAACAATCTATTTTTCTATTCACGTTAAACCGACAGGTTTCATTTCATACTTCTTTACACAAGCTGTTACTGCTAATTCTGTTACCTCATAATCTGCTTAAATATCTCTCCTAAACAATTACTGATATCTGTGTCATTAGACCACATTAACTGCGAATGTAAACATTTTAATCTGTATTATACTCATGGTAAAGGTTTAGGCAGTGTTTGATTTGTTATAAATTACGAAGGGGGAATATAAAACTAGTATTTGCTTGTAACTTTCAACGTACTATCTGTTTGGATGGAAATATAAAGATTTATTCCTGGTTGGGATGATATTCGGAATCAACTACCGGGGATGAAATTCTCACGCACCAGGGAAAATCCTGGAGGGTTTTGTCAGTATCTGCTTGAGCGAGTCTCTCTAGCCAGTAAACTTATTTCGCTGTTTTCATTTTATGCATTGAATAAATATTAATAATAAAATTTTCTTCGTATAAATAATCAATGCATGTATCTGCAATATAAACTTACACGATCATTTTATAACCGACAAGATTTTTAAGCAGTCTTTAAAACCTAATACTGAAGATGCGACCAATTAATATACATAAAGTTTTATTAATATAAATATTTGTCACTAATATAAATATTTATGTCACTTATCAAATTTGTATATGCTCCGGATTATGACGAGGATATATTTTTATTTTTCCATTTAAGTGGAAAATTGTGGCTTTAACATTTGATGGACTGATTAACTCCCATACTTGGCTTCGATTTTTTAAAATTCATTTTAAGGCCTTTAGGCAACTATGACCCAGGGCGTATGGATGATGATGGGATGAATTGGTGGAATGAAGAAA
>JAGDQP010064477.1:0-11567 GCA_022664845.1 Lepisma saccharinum
CTGAAAATTTGGTCCACATTGGATTTGACTGGAAGTGGACAAACGAGTTTAAATACTTGCTCTGGTGTCTATCTTTCAACACTAAGTAGTTACTCCAGTATAGTTTATGTAGAGCTAGATGGTAAGGACTGAGAATATGTTCCATACTGATTTAGGCTGAAAGTGGACGATCGAGATAGTCATTAATTTTTTATTGGCTTCGATCAGTCCAATATCGTATTTAGATAGAGATCCATCCATTTAATAGAGATTTAAGTTGAGTATCAATTGAACGCAATTTTGGACTTGATCCACGGTTGTGTGTAAATTTGAAATAAGATTAATTCCTTCCAAACATGTTTGACTTAAATTTTGAAAAGTAAGGGCTTTTTTTGTTGCAAGCTTGCAATTTGGGTGAGTAGCCAATTGAAACACGTGTTACACGTAGAACACGGAATAAAACAATTGTTTCAATTGGCCACTCACTCAAATCGCAACGCACGCTTGCAAGAAAAGCAACTCTAATTCTTTAACACTATTTTTGTTGTTATTTTAAGCTTTCTTTTCGGCTTTTTTTATTTATATTTCTGTAGATATGAAATTCATAAAGAGAAGTGTACGAACTTAGAAATGTAGACCCTATATAATTGATGTGTCGTTTCTTTTGTAACATCCTTGGCTATGTTATTGCCCGAGATATCAACACGTATAGAAACTCTAAAAATAGTATAAATGTAAAAGGAAAAATAACATAATTTCCTAATGTGCATAAAAAGATTATTTTTACTTTTTCTCCGACTTAAAAAAGATCTTTTGAAGCTGATCAATCTTTCTGCTCGAGGAGTATTGAGTTCGATCCTCGCCCGAGATTGGAACTAGCGGTGTTTTTGCTTCGTTTCTTTCTAGGTTCTGAGTGAGAAGCAAGGTAACGTGTTTGCGTCTCCTTTCAGCATGCGGAGCATCCTTGCAATGATGTTCGCTGGAGCCAAAGGGTCTACAGCGCGGGAATTGGCTGCTGGCTTGAAACTACCCAACGACAAACCAAAAGTCTTGCAACAGTTCTCTCTCATATATGGCGTTCTGTCAAAGGTAATGTATATTCTTATATTTATTAGTGATAGCAGGTAATTTGTTTTCACTTTTTTGGAGAGTACGTGATAAGTAAAGTTTATTTATTCTATACAAACTATACTGGACATTGAAAGATTCTAGCATAGAATTAGGAATAGAATAGAGATAGCGTGAGGCTGTTTTCTTGGCGAGGGGAGTGAAGCCAAGAGACGGAAGGGACGAGGCACTTCCACCACATGACTGGCCCCATATTTAGAGGCCCTCTACACCGAGTATTTCCTGCTCATTCTTTCCTATGGGAAGAGAAAATTATTAATAAGAGGCGCGCATGTTAGATGAAACCTCCAAAATAGTTGTCTTTCGAAAAGAAAGCTGTTTCGCAGAGAATTGACAAGCTTGAAAATGTCCCAGATGTGTTGTGCTGTACGTTGTAGTAAAGGTGCAGTTTCGTTTTGGCGATGGTCGTATGCAATGACCGCATTCAGTGAATGCGTGCGACGGAAGCATGTAGTGGGGTAGTTTCGTTTGTGAATTTGGCGCGTATGCATACATTCACTATACATTTATATGATTTACTTTTCGTGCATTACAAGTCTAAGATCTTTCTGTAAACAATATTTCTTACAGTATCAGAATTTTAGACATGATTATAAACAATTATAATAATAATATAAGCAGCATTTTAAATCAAACTCAACTCTCGTTCAATATAAAACAATAGTGTTACTTCTAGCTGCTGCAGTACTCTTCCGCCATCTATTAAACATCAAACTTACTACGTTCGTGCATGTATTCTCTTTCTTTCGGGTTTTACCAACAATTTCATAGCATTTTCGTCTAATTCTTGACGTAGCTTTCAATCCTCATCTCAGCTAAAGTTCATATTTGGCACAAAATAGTTCCCAATTTAAATCAAGCACGAATATAAACTGCACAATACTTTGCAACGCACGCGATTGCTGCAGCTTGACTGGTCTCCGAGGAGTCGTTTCAACAGTTGCATGCGACATCATGCGTCCGATGCACAAGCCAAACCGACTCCACTGATTTCCCTTCAACGTGTCAATGCAGTGACGCGTGCAGCAGTTGCTTGCGATCATTGCATGCAATCATAGCACAAACGAAACCACGCCTTCACACGGCAGAAATGTGCGTTTCAGAAAGGTCACCGACTTACCCACAGTACTCGGTCGGTATAGAGGTACGCTAATGGGGTCACACAATATGGCTGCCTCTGAACCGTAAATTTGGCTTCATGTGACGTCATGAAATATCTCTCTATTCAATTCCTAACTCTATTGATTCTAGTCAATAACAGATGAAAGTGATATAGCCTATAGAGAATATGGTGTCAACACTAGACAGTTAAAATAGCTGAAACAGAAAAACAAATTTAATAAATTTTGTATTGCCATGTTGATGGAATTTTTAATGTAGTTTTTCAAACATGGACGAAATTATTAAGAGACATCTCAGATAGCACTTTTTTCTTGCATTCAAGAATGTGATGAAATTATCACTCTGTAACGGGGTCAGCAGTTTTTGTATTTGTGTATTCAATAAATAAACTTTATACCTTGTATTCATCGCCGCAGTAATAGTTTTAGTCAATGTCGTTCCTGGTTATTCGATGTCATAAACCAAATCTTTTCTTTTCACAAAAATCCTACAGAGTTAGTAAGTCGTATGAAGTGAAACTGTTACTGGTGCATTTGTATACAGATTTAAACCTTGTTATAATAAATTATGATATTTTTAAAATTTCTGCTGATAGTCTATATAATAGGTATTATTAAAGTCAAAGAGCTTTCTTCATTTAATTTTAATGCAGGTCACTCGGTACCCACTCTGTTGTAAGATATCTGACAACACTTCAGTCTTCATTCGTATGAAAGCGAAGACAAATTCCAAATTATTTTAAAGTTGAAGACCAAGTTTTTGATTGATGCTGCTTGGTTATTCTGATCAAAAAAAATTTTCTGTAAGGAGGTCAGCAAGTTTTGATCACGAACAGTGATTCCGTCAGACCCTTCTGTGGTGGGTATCACACCCCCAAATTCTCAAGAACATCCCCAGGTTTAAAAAATGTTTACTGTCAAGATAGAAATAGTGCAAAACTCCATTTACAACATCCCAATTTTGACCTTACAGCCCTCCCCCCCCCCACACACACACAAACTGAAAATCCTGGCGGGATCCCTGATCACGAACACCTAGCCTATCTCTAGAAGACCTAATACTGTCCTCCCAATGACGTCTCGGTCTTTTCCACGGAGTCTTTCCAACGGCAACTATGATGGGATATAAGCTTTGTTCTTCCCTCATGCGAGCTACATACATGACTTGCCAATCAGGCGTTGTCAGTGTGGAAATTGAAGCACTTGGAAGTTGGGGAGGGGGGAAGTTGGTGTTTCTATACTGATTGAGCTGTTTCGTAATCCCTTTGTTCCAGAATTTGTTTTATACCCTCTGCTATTTTATTTTCGTACATTTAGTGTCTGTTTTATGCTTTGCACTGCAACATTTTCATCAGAGCCTACTTGGAATTCTGTCCCTACACGCAAATAAATATTTGGTGTTTATTGCCACCCCAAAAGGAGTAATAGAACACCTCTATCTCTACACCAATTCCAGTGCTGGGTAACACCAATTCTAATGTTGGTTAACACCATCCGGGGTGTCTAACACCGTTTCTGGTGTTGAGAAACACCTCTACCGGTATTCAGAAACACCGTTAGGAGTGTTAATAAACACCATTGAAGATGTTCCCTAACACTTCTATCGGTGTACTTTAACACTAATAACGGTGTTTCTGAATATCGTTAAAGGTGTTTGTCAACACCAGAAACGGTGTTGGGCACCCCGGATAGTGTTAACCAACACTAGAATTGGTGTTACCCAGCACCGGAATTGGTGTACAGGTAGAGGTGTTCTATAACTCCTTTTGGGGTGGCAATAAACACCAATAATTTTTTTGAGTGTACATTTCTTCATTTGTTATCATATTCACTTGAATTAAGATAATCACAAATAGGTCAATATACCCACAAATTAAATTTTATGAAAATATCAAAATTAAAAAGAAGAATCACAAATGTCATTGTATCATCACGTAACTTCATTTATTTATTGAACGGGCTCCTTTTTTCTAAATATTGATAGTTTTCAATATAACTTCTAGAATATATATATAATGAAATTATATACAACGTACGAATAAGTCAATCTAATCTAAAGTAATAATAGGTCTTGTATTCGCACTTCAAATTTTCAATTTTTAAAAGTATTGAACAATTCAGAATGATACTAAAATTTTGAAAAGCTAATATTTTCTAACATCTATTAAATTAATTGAATCAAAGTTTCAGTTGCAATATAAGCGTACAGTTTCTCCAAAGCCATTGAGTTCTTTCAACAAGATCTGAGTGATATCAACGAACAACCAGAAGCAATACCTCAACAAAGTATAAAGAACATACGATTCAAAGAATATAAGTACTGAGTTCCATGTTTAAATAAAATTTAAAGATAAAAGAAGTGGACTGATGGTGTACGTTCGGAGACTATATCCTGCTTATTAGAGATATTTCTTTAGCACACATGTGACGTTTTGTGGACTATTTTACTGCCTTTATTCATTATTAAAGGAGTATATTTAATATGTTTCTTTGGCATTTTTGACTTTGTTTATTCACCATATAGAGAAATGAAACATGAAATTAAATAATGTCAACCCTATGCATTTTCATTCTATAAACAAAAGATTTTTCAAAGGTCGTAAACATGTTGTATATTGTTAGATAACGTAAGACCATTAATGTTAATGAATTATTCGTTAAAAAATGTTTTAAAACTCAGTACATTCTAAAGCTAGTCATCCGAAAAGTCGTAAAATAAAATCTCCGTTTATTTCGTGCCGTGTAAATTCACAGTACTGAGTTTTAAAACATGATTCATTCCACATAAATCTCTCGTTCTTCGACATGAAATCTTCCACGTAAATTATATTTTAATATTTGTTAAAATATTTTCTTTCTACAAATTTGGACATCCAACACATCCTTTGATGGAAGTACTATTACTTGCCCTTTTAGGTGTACCTGAGTTATTGAAAGTCTTCGAAATTTGGCAGTGTCATATAATCTATCTATCACTTTACGCCATCAAATAGTCTAATGACCATTAATCACACTGCATTAATTTCCAACGTTATGAGCAATGAATCTAACACGGCGCGGCGGACAGTAAGACATCTGACGGTCCTCACTATTCAAAGATGTTGGACATGTTACTGATAACTCGCTGCTATAAAATATTATACTGCAATCTGAGTTCAGATTCCATTGAAGCAATTGAAATATTATGATTATTTCAATTTTATTTTATTTTATGTTACTTTCGGAATGTTCACCCTTTATTTCACGCTCATTAAGCTATTAACAAGTTCCCCCCGCAGAAACCAGGTAGACAATGAGGTTCCAGGGAAGTATCTAGGAGGCGCCTGGGATTCCTTCCCCCCTTCAATTATTACACTGGCCGTTGTGTTTTCGTTATTCTTACAACATCGGGTGAATAGTACAGTGTGTAAAGCTCCGTCATTCTCCAGTCATGTCTCGTTTCGGCCCGTATATCTATCTCAAAACCTTATTTTCAAACACTTAGATTTTCTTTCACCTGTCACTGTAACTATCAAAACCATAAAGAATTACCGGCATCTATTAAATTTCAACTATCCTTATTCCACAAAGCAAGGACCTATTATTTGCTTATACTAATCGCAAGGCTGAATAGCAATATGCCTTGTCTGATACTTAACGACTTTTTATTTCTTCTGTGACCTCCTTTCTGATTGTTGCGTGTTATGCTATATATTTAAATAGTCTATTTTTTTCTCTCATATGTTGTGTCCACGTGTACCGGCCACATAGTTTCACTTTACCGAGTTCTTTAATTCAACCATCCAAGAAAGTTTAACCCTTTCAGAACCATTCAGAATACTGATTTACGCGTATAGTTTCTTATGTATTCTTGAAGGTTTTAAGCTGCTCTCCTGAAATATATAGAAACGTCAATTACACCACTGCGTCTCTTGAGTGGCGTTATGTCTGTTGTAAATTCTTAGTTTATACATCTATACTTCGGAGGTACGAGACTGCACTATGTCACTTTGTTGTCAAACCCCAGCTCAGTACATAGTTTCGTAGAATTGAGCACTGTTTTCTTGGAAATATACACAACTATATCATTTTTTCGTTTCATAGAAGAATTGGTAATTAATAATACTGCCATATATCACAAAAAAATGTGAAAGAGCGTGCTCTAACTTATAAAACTATGCACTGAACTCGAGGTGTGCAACAAGCGACATAGCGCAGTTTGCCTCCAAAAGTTTGTACCTTGTTTTATTTTCATTTGTTTTCATTAGAAACGTTTTAAACACTATTTCTTTGTTTGCTTAAAGTATTCACAATATAACCTCATAACAATGGTGTTGCGAAATAGTAGAGAATTTATTTAAGAACTTTTTTTGTTTTAATTGATTACTTTCGAAGTCTGTTTACAATTGTATTAACAAAACTTTTGATTGTGTTTAGAACAGTGATGAATATATTTTGGAAGTGGCCAACAGAATTTACATTGAGCAAGGAATAACAGTGACGGAGGTGTTCCAAGAGGCTACAGAGAAATATTTCCAGTCTGGAGTGGTCCAAGTCAGCTTTCAAGACAATGAAAATACGAGGCACATGATTAACTCATTTGTTGATGAGAAAACACACAGCAAAATCAAGGATCTTTTTCCTGCAGGTAAATATGTTTATTATTATTATTTCTATTGATGAATCTGGGCCGTGTGTTAAACCACACTTGAAACCTTTTGAGGTTTGCAAAAATTGCAATTTGTCTTAAACAGTACTTAACGAAACAATCGACATGTAAATTGATTCATTTCATCTCAATTTAGACAGAGCATGTACCAGTAGATTTTGATAATCATTTTTCTGTGGGCTCTTTATGGAATTTCAAGAGACAAATATATTTTTATTTTCCCCAAAATAAATTTTCTGGCGATATATTGCTTCTTAAAATGCTTTATTGATAATTATTGAAACTTAAGCCGTGGTACGTTGTATAAATTTTGCCAAATTATATCTTAACATCTAATTACAATAAAGAATCCATATATATCGTTTGTACAGGGTGTTCAGAAATTGTGACAACTTTGAAGATAGAAACGAAAATTCCACGATTACTTAAATATTTTACTCTTTTCCGTAACATAATACGGACTTGTTTGTTTACAACTTTGAGTAATTACTTGAAGATACTTTGTCACAAAAATACTTTAAAAGAGTTTGGGATGTTACTTTCACTTTAACAGCAACGGAAAGTTGGTTGTGTTTGTAAAAGTTCGGCTGCTGTTTACATTTTTTTTCAGCCAGACGTGTGGGGAACTGAATCATATTAGGATGGGAAACTCTTTTAATCGTAACAGACCGAAATCAAAAATTACTAAAATGGTTCTACACAATAAAGTTTATCAAATATAAGACCTTCTTCTAACAATATTCCGTTTTCAATACTTTCATACTATGTAAATGCAAAATTTGATATATGTGAATACATTCCACAGGCAGAAGCAAGCATGTGTCGAAATTTTCAATGCTTTTAGATAGACCAAAATTCGAATGCTGTTTGGAGTCAGAAATAGCCTTTTAAAAGTTACGAAGGACAAAGCTCCTCGGGTGAACTGAAAGGATATTTCTATCACTCACTGTTGACTTGCTTCCTGGTGCTAGTTTTATTCATCTACTTTAAGCGTCCTTGTTATAACCAGAGCTGAAACGGATCACCGGGTTATTCGGGTCAATTTTTGGACCGGGTGTATGCTTGGAATCCAGTGACCCGGTCTAATCTGGTGACCCAATGAGTCGGAGTGCCAAGCGGAGATTTAATTCTTTCCTCACTATACACTGCTGCGTTTGAACAGACTTGCTACCTGCTGTGACTGGGAGCAGTGATATTACCTGCTCCCCAGAGTACAATAATATCATGCCAAAAATGTCCTAACAGTAGTAATAACATATAGAAAAGGTCTCATATCCCCGGAAAGCACAGAAATGCCGCCAGAGATGTGCAACTACCCTCCTCGGAAAGACTATTCTGAAAGAATTTTTGTTCTTGAAGGATTAAATAGGATAAACCCAGAAAGCCAAATACTCACCAAAATGGGGATTTTAGTCGAGCCGCCGCCAGGGGTAGACAGAACCCCGACTACTAGTCGGGAAATAGTTAGGGGGAAGGTCGATGCCGACCCATAAGTTGCGTTTGGTTATCGGACCATTTTCGGACCGCCGTCGGGGCCACGACTTGTCGGCATAAAGGTGAAACCCCGCCCGCCGACGCCGGCTCCTTGTCGGAATTTTTCCAAACCCGACAATCGGGTCGATTTTCGCCGTCTAAATACCACCGTCGGGCCGGCGTCGCCTGGCTTGCTGGGAAGGCATTAAAATCTTTTAAAATCTCAAGAATAAAGTTTCCGTACATAAGCTCACTTATCAAGGATTTTCGCAGATTATATTGATTCTAACCACAGGAAAAAGACCAGTCACGGGGACAAGATTCGATCATCTGGTCGTAGAGCTACCTCTCACGCGAATAAAGCAACTGGGAGGTGGAAATGTAGAACACAATGTATATCGTTGGAGAAGGTTCAGCGAGCTGCATACGAAATGAAAAGTAATTTGTGCAGAATGAATACGGATTGCGAGAAAAAAAAAAGATAAAATGTCTACGCATGAAAAAGTAGACGAAAGCAAGAGTAACGGTTGCTGTATCATCGTTTGCACGCAGGTGTATGTCAACATGTTTTCACTGTTCTCACTTCCCACAATATTTACCGATTTCCAGTACGATGGATACACAGTCATTTCATCACTGATTTTTCCACAGAAAAAATAAATTATAGCCGACGGTGAAATTTAAACCCACGACCCTACGCTCTGGAGTCGACTGCATTTACCACTCGGCCACACGGCCAGTACAGCAACCGTTACTCTTGCTCTCGTCTATTTTTTCACCCGTAGACATTTTGCCTTTTTTTTCTCGCAATCCGTATTAATTCCGCACAAAGTACTATCCATTTCGTATACAGCTCGCTGAACCCTCTCCAACGATATACATTGTGTTCTACATTTCCACCTCCCGGTTGATTCATTTCCGTGTCAGTCTGGCGATTTCGGTCAAGACCGGGTCCCAAGTTATTTGAGTCATTCGGGTCAAATTCGTGTCGGGTCACCGGTTCATTCGGGTCAAGTTTCGAATCTAATCACTTATGTTCGAGTCAGACCGGGTCATCGAGTCACCAAAAGTAATCCGGTTTCAACTCTAGTAATAACAACTGCCTCGAGGACAACATCCTGAGAATTGAGCCATCTACCATGTTGATGTTAATCTGTATAGTAGCAAAGATACACTACTTGTTGGTGTCATGTCTGCGGAGTATTATGGGTGTGGTAAGTCAATTCAGAGAAGCATGGTTTCCCGTTGTCATGTAAGGTGACGATATTTACCTTACCAAAGGGGCTTTCCGCTGCTGTAACAGCTCTCTATGAACAGTGTCTAAGTCCAATATAATTCATTAGGCAATGGAAGTGATTATTTCACTACTATTCACTTTAATTTGATATGTTTTCTGTAATTTTCGTGTAAACACATAAAATTAGCAACTTATATCGGAACTTCTATCCAGTAAGTGTAGTGAATTTAGAATGTAAAGTTGTTATACGTTACTAAGTTCGATTGACTCACGTTTTTCCAAGGATCTCAATTAAAATACTGTTTGTTGTGCTTGAAAGTATGTAACAATTTCCCCCAACACTGAATTTAACTTCTGTATTTAATATCGTCTTTATTTACAGGTAGTTTAGATCCTGACAGTATGGCAATTCTCGTGAACGCCGTCTATTTCTCGGGGACATGGCAGACGCGTTTTCCACCCGCACAAACCAAACCAGACCAGTTTCTCACAGGATCCGCCACTGAGCCAGAAGTTATTGTCAACATGATGCACGTCCAGGGAACTTTTCCTTACGCCAACATTAAAGAAATCGATGCACAAGTCTTGGAACTTCCGTACAAGGTTGGTTTGTCTTCCGTGTTTTATTATTTAGACTAGACTTCCAGTGTTTTCAGAAGAAATGACATTCTGAATATAACAACGCTTAGATTTTGCATTCATTTTACTTAAACATATAACTTCGTTGACAAGACAAGGTTAAAAATGTACTATCGACGCCAAACGTAAGTATCCACCTAAATTTCACGATCAAATGTATGAAGCATTAAGACAGTACTATGCTCTTTCTCCCCTTCTCTCTCTCTCTTAATTTCTCATAAACACACAGAATGCCAACTTTCACGTTCTCCTATGCTTATGCAACTCATTAAACTTTGGCTGCAATTGGGATGCATACGTTTTAGCGTGAAATCTAAGTGGATACTTACTTTTGGCGTCGATGGTACAAAAAAAAACAGATAATACGTTACAGTTTCGACATCTATTTTGCAGAAGAATCTCAAATTTTATGTGTATGTGTTTTTGTTAATTTAAATTTAATTTATATTTAGGACCGAGACTAGAAACTCTGGCCTAATTTATTCACAAACCTGTGTGTGACGTCCCTCGGCAAGCACGCTTTCGGCGAAAGTAGAGCGGCCAAAGCCTTATTAGAGGTATCAGTCGGCATTTGCCTAATGAACTGAGGAAAGCCTTATATATTACTTGTGATATGAAACATGCACATTGAATGTCCAAGAAACAACTAAAAAAATAAGAATTACACTCTTGAAAAGATACCTGCTAGGAATAACTAGGAGAAATAGGAAGACAAAATCAATCTCAAAGAAAAGTAGAAGATGTGATGAGGATTGCGAAGAAAGTGAAGTGGAGATTGTCGAATAGCTAGACGTATAGGTAAAATATGGGCAACAAAGAATCTGTATTGGATTGTCAGAGAAAAGTTCCGAGCTGATAGATGACCAAATATCAGACGGATAGATCAAACGTCTTTTAGGAGCTTTATGGATGTATATGCAGGTGTAGTAATTGAATGGGTATAGGGACAACCTCAAAGAAAACAGTTTCAATTCTTTATTCAGTTTCGGTTCATTCTCACAAAGAAATTCTATAAATTCCACGTTGGAAGGTGAAAATAACATAAGCGGAAAGCGCCAAATCATTTTTCAGGAAACGAAAAAACCGTTTTAAAATTCTACGAACTAACGTTTATGCCAAGAGTTCTCTTGTACAGTATGCAGCAAAACAGTACTGAAATTACACCCATGTTACGAAATCAAGATTTGTCAATAGAAGATGCGAGATGATTAAGTGCATCGGTACAGCAAGTGTTCAAAGTGTCCTCCCTCACATCTCACGCAGAGTTCAGAAATATCCTGCAAATTGTTGAACATGTTGATGAACACAGGCTGCTGTAACAAAAGGAAATCTCCTGTAATTC
>JAGDQP010064478.1:0-11567 GCA_022664845.1 Lepisma saccharinum
ATATGATCGTTAGTAGGCCTCTGTTTTCTTTCCTGGGCATTTCTGAGTCGTTTAGCTCATGATATGGACGAGTTTGGTTTGTAGAATTGCTAGAGAAAAGGACAACTTTCGCCATCTAAGTCCTAAATAGAGAAGTCTTGTTTATTTTTTGTAATAGCTATTCTTTTTGATTGAGGCATTAACATTTTTGTGCTAAGTATAACAAGGAGTCATTTTTACCAATACTGGCAGTGTACTAAGCGGTAGGTCATTTCACGTCAATTTTAACCCTATCCATTTTTATATTTCTCCCTGGATGTATATGTACTGGCTGGACTGTGGGCAGTCTCTGTTTCATATCTCAGGGTCTATGTGTAACAGGTATCAGAATTACAAAGTGGGTCAGATTAGAGCGTTTTCTTATTAATTTTTAACAATTTTTTAAGTTCTACTTTTTGTTTAGGTTCGAGACAGGGATGTAATGCTAAAATTGTGGGAGGGTATACGCTTCGCTTGTTGTTACGAAATCTTTCGCTTACTATCCCATATACCGTCGTATTTAATTAATTTTAGGTGGGTATAAGGTAATGGCTACCAATTAAGGTTGGTATATACCGTATACCCGCGTATACCCTCCATAACATCACTGGTTTGAGAACATTTCACTTCCGAAGGTGAGTGAATGTGGGGTATTACATGTTTGAGAAGTTTAATTTCATTTGTCTAACAACAAGTTCTTTTTTTTTTAATGTGTGGTGGGATTAAGGGAGACCTTTGTTCTCTTAAAAAAATATGGTTTATAAGTTTTGTTTCCCCTCTCCGTAAGAGCTGAACATTTTGTTTAGTTCAGAGGAAGTCCAGTGCTATTGTCCTTGCTCTGGTTTCCCCAGTATTATGGGTTCAACCATTAATATAGAAATAGTTTTAATTTTTTGCATATTTCGATGTGTAGATCCAATTTTTAGTCAAGTTGTGGGATCACATCATTTTAAGAGTTTTGCCACCATGTTTACTTTGTCTGTGACATCATGCAGAACGTGATCAGTTAGTTGGTTGAGTTCTTGTGGGATTTTTATTATTCACAAGACTGTATTTTTCTATTTTGATGAGAACTTATTTACTGAGTCTCTTCCTTCTACTAGCCTGGCTCAGTGTCCGCGGATGTAAGATTTCTGCCTCTAGCCGGACTTGAATCCGGATTATTTAGTGAGGTCCACTTATATAGTATTAACAGCGAAGAGATATACGTGAATTACGTATATGCAGAGTATAAAGTAAAAACTACTTGGAAATAGGTGGGATGCGCCAAACGCAGTGATTCTACCAGAAATCCTTGTGGGGGTGTCTACTCCAAATTCTCGAGCGCATCCCCAAACTTTAATATTTTACCGCCAAAAATCGACAGAAACCGTGCAAATCTCCACTTACACCCTCCTAATTTTGACTTTACACCTCCCAAACTGAAAATCCTGACGGAATCCGTGGCCAAGCGATACATATTTTAGGTTTTTCCTAAATGATCTTGTCTCCTCAAGCAAAAACTGAAATGATGCCACTGGTGGTGAAGTTACCTGGATAGTGAAAGCAAGCAATTTGGGTTTATTCTTTGAAATAATTGCCATATTATCATCCTGATTAGTCAGTTGTATGCGTGAACCACATGGTACCCTGCTGTCTAGTGTATTTGTGTAAATACCGTGTGAAACAAACAATATTCAATTATTTTTTTTCGTAATATTTAGACATGAATAGCCTAATTGAACACAAGTTGTATAGTTTGTCAGAAGATAACTTGTTAGTAACCTTGAAGCTTATCAATATTGAACATTTAACATTTTCTACAAGAACAACGTAAACATATGTACTAACAAGTAGACCTCACCACTTCTCCGTTGCGTTAGCAAAATGAAACAACTACTGTCATAAAGTAGGGATGAATATAAGATATTCACAGAAATTTTAGCTGCTAATGAGCAATAGAAATATGGGAGAACTAAATGGAAACATGAATGTGGGCAAGCCATGTGCGAGTGTTAAGTCATAAGTCATGGCAACTATTTTTTTTTTTTCACGCGAACAAAGGACAACACGAAAAAATTAAGATATACGATTGAAAGTGTATGGCATGTACTTTCGAATGAAGCATGTACTTTCGAATGGAGCTGGTAAATGTGAGCAGTGCTGCACGCTCCGAAGTTCAGTTGGTGAGCTTCAGTGGTCAGGAATGAAGATGGTCAGGAGTGATCAACTACTTGTTGATGAACTTGGGAGACAACTTTGAAGGCTGCTAAGCACCATGGATTACCTGGGAGACCCGTCTTGTGACGGATTTGCAACCTTCTGTAAGTAGTTTTGTGTAAGTTATGCTCATGCCATAATAAACCAATGTTGTCCGGTTGCCTGTGTTTTGCTTCTTCCCTATGAGGGCCTCCTACATCCAGCCTTCCGTTGGTGGCACAATTCGGCAGTACATGCAATATACTTTGAATCGCATATCTTAGATTTTTCGTGTTGTTCCTTGTTCGCGAGAAAAGAAATAGTTGCCATGACTTATGGCTTAACCCTCGTATAATATAATTTGATAGTTCCAAGACCGATTTTTTTCGAAATTGATGGGGCCACAATAGTTCTGACTTCAACTATGTAAATCGTGTTAGGAGGGCTGTTTTTTATGGCACTTCGGGATCATGACCGCCATCTTGAAATCTGAGATATTGGATCTACATCATTTGTTTTTTCAAATGGAAAGAGGACCATGTGAGGTATCAAACAACAATGATTTTTTTTCGAGCAATGTCATACACTAATTAGTTTATGCATGTCTATAACGGTTTACACCTTACAGTATTTTGAATCTTGACAAATTTGCTGCTTGTAGCAGATAACTACAGTGGCAATGAACATAGCTCCACAGATAACATTTTTACGGGACAAAATCACGGCAATGCGAGAAATGCAAGTCTTCAGCATTCATAAAATGGTCAAAACCGAATATTGCAGAGCATCATGAGCACCTAATAAAAAAAATGAAGCGTCACAAATGTCACAAAAGTGAATGCCGGGAATATTACAAGCGTGCTTCTTCGGCACCTCGAACCAGTCAATCGAATCATCAATGCATCCTGATTTGCAAAAGGCATATTGAAGCATTCCTGTGAAGCGAGGAGACTGAAACTGATTGTACACAAAGGAATGCAGATTGACAATAGTATCTCAAACTTTGTCATGCACATTTGAATGGAAATATTCGTCCTTTATTACATAATCACATCCCAAGTAGCAAAACTTGTTTGGGCCAACGAAAATCTGATCGTATGGTTTTATGTTAGGTAGCACGTTGGCCAGTACAGTTCGCCCTACGTACTAAATGGCCGTTGGCCATAACGCTGGCCTGAACAGTGACGCCCAACGTAGAACCAACTACATGGTAATTTCAATGTGTATTTGGCCGAACGTTGGAATAATGTTGGCAACGACAATGACCCAATAGGAGACCAACAGAATGTGCCAACAACGGTTCAACGATGTACCAACCGAGGCACCTGTACACAATGCCGACGAAATGACAACAATTTCACGACCCACCGACGCGCAAAGTATCCGACCAGAAATGCTACTGTTATTTTTTCGAAGGTGTATTGCACGCAGTGCTGATTCATATTCAGTTTGCCTTTTTGTATTGTCTTCGCTGTTACACGTTTCTTGGGTGAAAAGTTGTGACTGCGATGGGATTCGTGCCTCCAACGGTTAACGCGGTGATTTAGAAGTCTGATGCCTTAACCACTCAGCTATGCTGGTGTTCCAAGTAGATGTTTGACAATAGTATCTCAAACTTTGTCATGCACATTTGTGTTCCAAGTAGATGTTTTTTCATTCCTTTTGTGATACGAAGACAATTGAGAAGCTTATTTGCAAAGCTACTATATCCATGTTACTGTTGAATTTTTTTTTTTTTTTTATCATCATTCACGGCAGTGCATGCAGCCAAGTTCTTCACGTCACAAAACGTCAGCACTGCCAGAAGCACGTTTTACAGGAACAAGAGTTTTTGGCTAAATCGGCGATTTCGAGGCCCCGTAAGAAAAAAGATGTTAAAGATAGGAATATGAACTTTCAAAGTTACGAATATATGACAAATATGTGCAGGTGTGCAAAATTTCATATTCGTAGCTTGAAGCATATTCGAGTTGTGGACCCCTGAAAGTGCGTATTTTAGGCTTACTGATTCATACACTTACAATCCTCACTCATATTGTTTAGGGTGTTCGGGATAAGCTAGAAACATTAATTTTGGCATGAAGGTGGAGGATGATAAATAGGTAAAGGGCAAAAATGCCATCATTTTGAAAAGTCGCCATCTTGTATTTCATAATGGACGCCAAACGTAAAATTTCAAAGAATACAGAGCCTAAATGGTCTTCCAGTGATCATCATCACGCACACTGTTACATTCTGTGTGTATTGGATCCGTCGTTTACCCACCAACTGATCATGATTCTACTGACATCTATAAGTTTTGATTATCCACTGGACATTTATAATAGCTTGGGGATCAAGGTGGTAACCAAGTGAGTTTAAACCCAGAACCTGCATTATTTAAGAAATAAACAAAGCATCTTTGCTACATCTAAATAATAAATCTCCTATAGATATACGATTTGTACAAAAGATATGTTAAAAGAGAGAAGAAATCTTAAGTTAGCATGGGAAATCCCTCACAGTCTTAGAGTTTCCATACGGTAAAAATTCCAAACATATCAGGGAATGAAGTGTTTATAGTAGAATTTATAAAAAAAAAATATAGTAGAATGAATCCTAGCATTTTTATGGGTCACCTGACAAAGAACTATTTATAGTACGATAAATCATAACGTTTTTCTATAGCTTACTTCACATTTATACTATATAGAACCATTTATACTATGATAAATCATAACATCTTTTGTAAGGTTCGCTTCACACGGAAACATTTATACTATAATGAATCGTAATATGTTCTAAGGTCCACTTGACAGAGAAGCATTTATATTACAATAAATCGTAGTATTTTTAAGACCCGCTTGACACGGAAACATATTTTTCTACACTGAACCAGACATAAGCCTGAAAAAGAAATGTTATGAGAAAATGTTCCATGATATTCGTATCTGTTGGAAATGAGGAAAGAAGTAGGAAAATCTCAGTCAGAGTACTTACTTGCAGAAGTTTGAACTCGGATACTCTTAAATGATTTTCAAGTGAGGCTGCTCAAAAGAAATCAGAGGTATCGAAAATAGCTCGGTTTTATTACTTGCAGGGATCAAACCCTGGACCTGTAGAATGAAAGCAGAGAAAAGCCGACCAAAACATGCTACCAATGAAATATCGCCAAATAATAGCCGACATTCCTACGAAGTAATGTAAAAAATGAAAATCTGTGTTGGATGAGTGAATAACAGAGTTTAATTATATTCAAGTTAAACAAACCCCGTAATATGTTGATGCCATTGAATCCTATGAAATGAGGTATAACCTAAAGTGATACGAAGACATGGTGATGAAAGAAAGTAAACAGTATTTGATATGTCTAGATAGGATGAACATGTGGATATCAAGACGTGGGAAACAAACTTGAAATGATAAGGAACAGGATTTACAAGATTATTAAAGAAGAGGAGGATTCTTTATTTGTACTCCATATCATTTTGCCTCTCTTCCTATTTTTACGCAGCGTTTTGTTTTCCCGTTACAGAACTCTGGTTGAAGTGACGTCAGAGGGACTGGAAATCAGGACCTTTACTTACTTTACTGGAGGAAACCGCTTGTAGTAATGCCATAGTTTAATGACCTTTGCTCGAGAAAGTAGTACTTCTAGTGACACCACCTTTGCTCAATGGAAGTTGTTTCATAAGGAAAAATCACTTCAACCAATGTCAATCCTTGAGGTCTGCTTGCTTCAAGGGTGAAAATTATTGAGAACTTGATATCAACATGTTTGACGTCAGAGATTATTGACTCTTGCTTGAGGAGTATAGTAGAACTTAAAACTGAAGACTGGCTTTCATCACACTTGGAAGAATGCTATAGGTTATGCACACTTTTCTGAGGTCTACTTATTTCCCAGAGTAAAATTAGTTTAGAGATGACATCAGCATATTTTATGTCAGAGGTTATTCACCCTGGTTGAGAAGTATGTTAGAACCTGAAATTGAAGGCTGGGTTGCATCACTCTTGTACAAGTTTCACATTATTGACCTCCGTTTCAGGAACATTGCAATTGGGTCACATAAGGTGCGATTGAGGTTTATTGTCCCGAACTTGGTGTTGCCACCATTGCGTAAGGGAAAGAGGAGAGGAGGCGCCCTGCACTCACGTTGTGCAGTGGTCCGTTAGTGTTTGAATGGAGAAGTACAGTTCGCCTGGCCACTATGCCGGAAGCAAAAGATACGGAAATGCAAAATATTGCGATTGCCAGTTTTTTCCAGTAGCACAATTGTGATCGGCAAGTGACAGTGTCCCACTGCAAAGAACAAGATGTGTGTGAGAGAAGGATCAACCGAGTCATTAAACGGTTTCTGGAAACTAGTGACGTCGACACACACAAATTCAGGTCTCCAAATTCTCCAGGTTTGTATACATAAGATGGTAAAAAAAGCAAAGAAAGTGTTTGTGAAACAACCAAACTTGTCAACGCGACAAGTTGCTGTAAACCTGAACATATCGCAAGCTTCAGTTAGAGAAACCGGAAAACAGCCGGAATTCGGTCACGAAAAAATAGAAGGTGGCAAGGATACGAAAAGAAAACTTGAAGAAGGCGAAGGAAATTGTGCAAAATTGTATAAGAAAGCCAAACCATTAGGAGGTAACTTTTTCTTCATCATTGATGATGAAACAAAAGTCGAATGGGACGCCTCAGAGATGAATGACAATGAATATGTCTCTATTGTACCAGTTTGCCAAACCCCTATAGAAGACATGGTAAAATCGAAATCAAAATTTCTGAAGAAAATGATGGTGTGGCAGACAAGGACACAGGATGGGAGACTTTCTCCAGCGTTTGTGACCGACATAATTCTGAACAGTGAAATGTGTGTATCCAAAGGTCTGCAGAACATTCTGTTACCATGGCTACGTAGTCTGAACATTACCCAGCCTGTATTATTACAAGACATCATCGCATTATGCTCACATCATAATCCAATTTCTGGCGGACAATCACACTCCATATGTTTCTCGAGTGGAGATCCAAAGTAGGTGCCGCAGTGCAGACGAATTGAGCGATTCTGGGCTAGGGTTTAGAGGGAAATAGTTACTAAAATCCTTCTTTACAAGAACATAACGCAATTTAAGCGAAATTGGACCTGGATGTCGAAGCAGGTAGCAGCAAAGCACGGAAAACGCTTTTATGCCAACTTCAAGAGAAAGTTGCGCTTTGCAGGAAAAGAAGGTCCATATGCTGTCTACTTGAAGAAATATTAATTTGTATACGTATCATGTAGTCGATGAAAGAAAGATTTTCGGTTTGGGAATCTTGTTTCCTTTTCTTTCTTGTTTTTCTTTTTGGGACAATAAACCTGATTCATACCTTACATTTGGAATTGTGCCTTTTCCTGAAGGAATATGTTAGGATATGTAAACACATAATGCATTGCTAGTTGGGTAAATGACATTAGAAGTTATTTAGATTCATAAATATATAGTGAAAGTGATCTAGAAGATTATACACAGATACTAGTAGACTCAAATGCAATATTCTAAAACAATAGTCCAACAACAAAGAAACCTAAATCTACTAGAGGTTTAAAGCATAACAAGATCATAAAACCTCTATGGACTAACCATATAAGACCAACCCTTCCACCAACACCTAGAAAGAAGAAACCTTCCTCAAAAACAGAAGATGGAATCAAACAGTATAGGGAATATCCTAAGGAAAACGTTTGGATGGATGATATTAGAAAACTTATTGACAGATTAATTGTTATTGATGTAGAAGAGAAAGCTGGTAAAAGTTATTACACCGAAAAGGTTGGTGTAATGGATATACTATGAATGTGCATACTCTGTTCTTTTTGAAACAGAAATGAACATCTAATGCATAATAATGTGTCCTGAGTATGAACTACTAGCATGCATTAGGTTTTTATTTCTGCTTAAAAAGAACAGAATATGCACCCTTTCAAGAAGAACAGAGTATTTCCAGACTTGTGAAATAACTACGCATCCTACCCTAGAAGCTAAGAATATCGGGCCAATACTGGGCCAATAACGGTCAATATGGATCAACGTTGGCCCGATACCCTGCGCTACGAGGGTAATCTCATGATCTCTCTCAAAATTAAGTTTATTGCAGAACTGACCTCACCAATGTTTTTCTGGGAAAAATTTAGTACAGACTGATATATTATATGACCATTTTCTCATTTTGAAAAATAGAGCAAGATTCGAAATGGACGACTTCAAGGTGGCGGCCATGACAAATGTACTCTCTAACTACTACTGACACCTAGTATCCATTAGTGGATATTCATTTTCTTCCCTTTAAGCGTTTTACAAATAGACGTGTGTTTTCAAACTTAAATTCCACTTACACAGTGCTCGAAGTGGGTCACACCGTTCCCTTACTTTTTTAATTTTGGATAGTGTTCCCCTTACCTTTTTATTACTGGGAGTTCACTGTCTTTACTCTCAATAGTCAATTGCCGCCACTGAGTGCAAACGTTCCCTTACTTTTAGCATTGACTATAAGTACTTATTTTCTCAATCAAATGTTTGGCAACCGGGCCCTTCTTTATGGACGAAAGTACTTTTAACCGTTCTTTCTGGAGGTTTCCCCAACTCCTCTGCCAAGTTTGGTCGAAACTCGCTCTGAACCATCGATAGGTTTACTTGTAAGACTATGGAATCAAGGCATGACAGGATACATGTATATCTTTGTAGTGTTTGTCTTTATATCATGTACACAAAACAAAAACTTGTAAAATCATCGACACTAGAAGACTTTTTGGACTACTATTAGAGAAAGATGAATATTCTGCATTAATTTGAAGCATAGAACTGCAGTTTATTCTACTTTCTCTTTAACATTCTCCATCTTTGAATACAATGTATAGGCCTTGAAAACATGAATTACATATATCAGCTGATGCAATCCTTCTTGCGTTTCTGTTAAAGTTGGCTACTTCAGTTCTACTGAAAAGTCCTTGTGTGTAGAGAGAGCATAGATGTATTTCAGGGAGACCAAACGAGTAATCTGCGTGTTCATTCAAAGTTTTTAATTCTTTTATAACAGCAGAGAAATCATGAGAAATTTTACGAATCTTTATTTTGAATTAACAACAATGTTTTAAAAGAAGTATTGTTATACATTCAAATTAGAGGAACTAACAAGAACACTTAGCTTTGATTCCTCGGTAGGCATTTGTGTATCAATAGCATTGTAAAACCTAGACATACGTTACTTGTATATAACTTTTTCCCGAAACGCTGAATATTGGATCACTATTACTAGCTTAGGGATATTGCTACAAGTCTGTTTCGTACACTGAAATAGAACACAAATCCAGTGCTTATTCAATTACAACAAAAGTTGCATATATTCTGGATTTAAAAATAACCAATTCAACTGAGTTGAACCAGTTAGTAGAATTAGAAAGTCACTCACTCTGAACTTACCCTCTGACGAGATGTTCTGAAAAGAAAACTGAGAACGTCGGTACTATCTTCAGTCAAAGTGGTAATGATTATATTAATATATTGCCGGCTTAGGCAAGAGTAAGTGTAAAGTGTTTCCTTAGTAGTTTAGCTCTTGAACTTTTCAATTAGTTCATTCAGGTGTTCAAGAAGATGAAAGAAAATTGTGCCTTTTCTTGTGTTTATGGATATTTTTATCCGCTGACGATATATTGGAATATTCCGTGTGTATACCTTCATGATGCCAAGCATTATCTTCATGGAGAATCCTTCCGGCATATTTCTGATGTTCCAGGAATATTGTGAGTTAGAATTCCTGAAATGTGCTCTGTTGTGTAGGCTGGGATGAACCGTGAGAAACAAACCAACAACGTAATCGTAAGTGCAGTATTCAATAGATTGTTTCTTTATCTTGAAACATCCAACCCCCAGGTCTTTTAAAACACTTTGAAGACCCTCTTCAAATTTGAGTAAGATACTCCTCCTTACCTCCTATATTCACCTGACTTATCTTCAATGGATTATCATTATCATATCTGGACCAATCGACTGTGGAAAGTGAAACCTTCATAAGCGCCAAATCACCATTTTTCAGGAAACAGACACTACAAATGTTTCAACATTCTAGGTTAACTGACGCTTGTGCCAAGAGTTTTCTTGCATTTACTTCATACAAAAAGCAGATACACCTATGCCCTTTCCACTGTTTGGTAGAGCAAACTACGTACCACAGAATAGTGAGGGAATTGGTAATTCACAAAACTGGCTATCATGCCCTTTTCACTTTCCACTTTTAAATTAGTGACATAGAAACGGTTTCCTAACAAAACAGATGTTTTGTAGTACTCTAGACAAGTTCTTGGTGTCACACCTATGAGGCATTTTTCACAATGGAAGCTCAACAGCAGTAGTGTGTGAATGGGAAGGGAGACTACTTGCACAAGGTTGGTATTGTTTTTTCTGCTATTATAAACATTTAAAAAATGAGAGTGGTCTTCTGGACAGTTCATTTGCCCCAACGCAGTAGCATTTCGCTCTTGCTAAGCAAAATCCTGACACAGAACGGTCGATGAAGATATTTAAATCTTCATCGTTTGATCACGACTTGAAACGATAGTATGATGTTTCCTTGACGTCTTCAAAACTTTTCATTTATCCTTTTACCTCCTTTGAGGATACACAATGTATACATTACATGTCTCAGAATACATGTATGAATAAATACCTTGCATTTTTGTATTCTCATATTTCGTAGAAAAAACGCTGGAAATGAACCCATAATATAAACATGTTAAATAAGAAAACCATTTACTATTGGTGCTTCTTTTAAAATTTTTTATTTGCATTTTATCACGTACAAAAGGAATTACATATCTGAAATTATACAATAAGTGTAGGGGAATGTACGTTACCAACATATATTGATATTTACTTCAATAACAAAAAAATGCCTATAAAATGATATACGTAATTATATAAGCTCACTTACCAAAATGTTTGATCAATACTTCGTCTTAAACTTAATGAATTATCTTTACTCTTAACAAGGTTTGTTCCGCTTAGTCAGAACACAACATGCCTGAGGCAGTGGTAAGCTAAAAAATATATCACACAAAAGAAATATTATAGTTTGCAGTGACGTAGATAGAATTATTCGTAGAAAGAGGATATTGCTGGCAATAGGGTAACTAATCGTGACGTCAAGCATCGTTTCCGTGAAAATTTTAGGATCTGTTTTCAGCACGGAGATATCACTTCTCTACAAACTTACATCAGTTAAAACTGAACCAATTTGTCTTTTACTTAGAGTTGTAAACAGTTTTCTTCGTTTTCCTGAATATTGATGTAAATGGAATGCTACAAAATCATTTTCCACTCAGTCGTTCAATTAAAAGCTGTAAACCATGACAATAAAG
>JAGDQP010064479.1:0-11566 GCA_022664845.1 Lepisma saccharinum
TAAGAAGCTTCGTACTTTGCTTCAAAAGTAGAGACATAAATATTATTTATGACATATTAATGGAAAAGGCTACTTTAGACTTTTCGTTTAAAACAATGTTTTGACATTGAAATTTTTATTCAAAAACTAAGATCTAAATTCTTGGATACGTGTGATATGATAATAGAAGATGAAAGATTTCGTCTAAGAAGATAAGAATTCTTCAAGGATCCTCAAAGTTAATAGTTACTTCGTAATTGTTCTTAGAGAAGACAATATTATCATCAGCATCTAAGAAATTGATGTGACTTCATACTATAAAGGTATAAATATCTTTCATATTAAAATATTAGGATATATCAAAATGTTTCCAATGTATTCAATTGTATCGTGCAAACAAACAGTATATGTATATTTACACTATTGCCGAGACCAATATAAAATCTTATTTGATTCTAAGGATATCTATTAATATTTACAGCTATGTTTGATTAATGTATAAGCCAAAGAATTGAGAATTTTCATAGGATAGAGCTTAAATGAACTCATATTAGAGCTAGTCGAAGGTAATTAACATTGAGATAAATGGATGCTGAGATCGAAATACCCTATTCAACGTTTTACGAAAACAATACATTCCTTTTCCTTTATCAATTAAGTCTACAGTAAGTATTCCTACAATCAAAATAGGTTACATTTTACTGAATTTTATTCGTAGCAATAAAACACAACAGTAAAACAGTAAAAATCAGAGACTCATTAATGCCTCTAATTATTTATCAGGAATGATTTCAAATTCTTTAAAATAAACTATTCAAAAACAAATGAAAGTCAAAGTACCTAGGTAGATGTAAGTAAAATAAATATACGTTACTTAAAGATATGTTGGTTGATAGACATACTCAGCTATAAAAACTTAGGAAAATGATGGAAGAATCTATAAATTTCTCGTAAAAGGCTAACAGAAATACTGCAACACAAAATCTGAAAAAGTGACGGAAGATCCAATAAACAATATTATAATAAAAACAAGGCAAACTAATGGAAATACTTAACTACATTTGGTGTATGTAGACTCATGTAATTAAAAGTACTGAACTGTGCCGAAAAAAATAGAAAGATGAGTTATAAAAACTTACAAACTTTCAATACTTCTTATATTAGTTGGACCATAAACCCTGTGTAAAAATAAAATAAGTATAAACTGGACTGATACCAAAGAGTTCGATGACCTAAGGAGAATTTTCGACCATAAGTAATGATGATGATAAATTTCCGGGTCGCTGGGAAAAAACTTACAAAATACGCCACATGTTCTAATGACTTTAAATTAATAACTGAAATAAATCCACTTAAAGTGTGTAAATAAGCTCGTAAGCCCATACATCGCTATACTCCTTTCCAATCCGACCTAGTTCAGAAATATAAGTCGCTACAAATTAAGAGGTGATCACTTTCACGATACAGCCTATATTACGGGCGCTGCTTTTTTATCAACCTTATTATTTACTGTATTCATCTTATTATTGAAATTTTATAAATAAATGGTGTCGGTTAAAAAGACAAATAGTCGTGTACTTATTTAACTACAAATTACGATCCCACTGGTCGAGAAGCTTTACCTTACGATTCATTGTCATAGGACTACAGAATCATTACGATATGATTCTATCAAAAGGGAAAAGTTATATAATACTTGTAATTCCGAAAAATAAAGCTTCTTCAGCTAATAAGGATTTATCCCATAAGCAGAGTACGGAAAACCATATAGTTTATGTCAGAAAGTTTGCATCGGTTAAACCAAGATTATGGCTAATCACCACTACTGTTTAACTTTGCATTAGAATATGCGAGTCTAAAAATAAAAAGAGGGCAAAAAAGGATTAACATTGAATGGCTTGAACCAACTGTTCATATATGTGGATGATATATATTTAATAGGAGACGATATAAGTGCAATACAAACTAACGCCGATGTCTTAGTTGAAGCTTAGGATGAGACAGGTCTTCAGGTGAATATAGAGAAAACACGGTACATAACACGAAACACGGCGGACGAAGGAAATAGGAACAATTAAGAATGAGATCACGGAGATCAATGAGATTTGAAGACCTACAGTTATTCCATTAATTATATCCATTCAATGTGTTTATTGGGTGAAGAACTCAGACAAAATTGGTGTAGGTACGCCTACTAGTATGGATTTGTACAGAAAATATAGACAGAATTTGAGCTTTGCATAATAGATATGGTTTTCCTGTCGTGTGTAACTTAGGTTGCATTCACATCTTATTTCATAAATTCTTGCGTTATGTTTTATCTGGTTCTACTGCCACTGGAGTTTTGAATATACATCTTTCTTACTTCATGTATTCCAAAAGAGAATTAAACTAATGTAAATACCACGTGTCTTCATCTAGAATTTTCTACGTGTATATAAAAAACGTGCCTAGACACGTTAAAATACGCCATAACAAACAATATTTCACTTTATCCAATTAAAGTTCATTAGGTGTCAAACCACGATGGTAAAAAGTTGCATTAAAACTACCATCGGTAGGCGTTATAGAAAGCTTAAAGAATAACCCGTTTTTAAAAGGTTATGTAAGTGTCCACCTTTGTCTTTTAATACACGATAACTTGTTTGGAATAAGTAACATGTTGTGAGCTATGGCCTCTTTTAATGTGTCCAGGTACAGAATTCGTTCTTTTATGATTGTAGTTCTTGATACTCATAATTCTACAGCGTTTGTCACTAAAGCTCCAGGACCGCTGCTGTAGGTCTGTAATATTAATGACAAAAATCGTAACTATGTCTTTGCTCTTTTGTAGGACATGTATAGCTTTGGGAATGTGAAGACCTGTCCAATTCCGAAATCGGTAATCAAAGGCCCCAATGTCACGGATTCCCACATGGAACAGATAGTAAACATAATGTTTTGTTGCGAGTTAGGAAAATCAGCAACAAAGATCTGCGCAATGGTTAAAAGTGTTTACGAAGACAGTGCCCTATCCTGTGGTCAAGTTTCCGAATGGCATGCTCGATATCGCGAGGGAAGGGACGACCCAAGATATGAACGACCGTTCAATCAGCCGTTCTGACAAAACTGTGAAGAAAGTTACTGAACTGGTGCAGTCAGATCGTCGCATGACTGTCCGAATGACGGAGGATAGAGTGCATATCAACCGTGAAACAATCCGGCATATTCTGCAGGAATCGGAAGATTTGCACAGCACAGTTTAACGAGAGAGCATAACGCTCAAAGAGTCGACAGCTGTAAGGCGATCATTGAGGCCGTGGAATTGGACCCGTCAATGCTAGATCGCATTGTAACGCGCGATGAGATTTGGTGCTTTCAAATGCGATCAATCATCAAAGAGGCAGCAAGTTCACCAACGCCCAAGAAAATCAAGGTAACAATGCTGACTGATCACGTATTTCGACAGCAATGTCATTATTCATAAGGAATGGCTTCCTGAGGGTGCAACAATTAACATTGTCTTCTAGCTGGAAGTTCTCGATCGCCTGCTGAAGAGGATTCATCGTGTCAGGCCACACCTGTGAGAATGTGGCAGCTGGTTCCTCCTGGATGACAACGCACCGATACACTTGGCATTGCCTCTCACCAAGATTTTAGCCAAATGCGGGATTGCCAGGATTAAGCATCCACCTTACTCCCCAGATTTGGCTCAACCGACTTCTTTCTGCTCCCCAAACTGAAACTGGCATTGAAAGAACTTCATGAATATTGACGACATAAAAAGCGACAGCCACACTTAACAATGTTATGGTAAATAACTTTTCCTGAACTTTATTGTCAAATCTTGTATACTGCCAATTAGTTAATTACATCACTTTTATTTTGTACTTCAGAAATTCATTCTTTTGTGTAAACAACGGAAAAATTAGCAGTAAAAAAATTACACATTAGGTGAATATTGATATTTAATATATGTAGATTACAGTATGTCAAACGAGTTGTAGAAATTAATAATGCTCTTATTCAGAGAGACTCTGTCGAATAACTCTTACAAATTCACTTGTAGAAACTATATTAGTGTGCATAGTTAAGACTTATATTATTATGAAGCCATATGATAATATGAAACACAAAGCTGTATCAAACAAAAGGCAAAATATGTTTAAAACAATCAGACAATCAAAATAAAACCCACTGCCTCTACATAAAGAAATACGCCTAGTTATGTTTTGGCATTGAGCATTCAGTTACTAATACTGAGTAGCTCCTTGTTTTTGTTTTTTCTTCTTCTTCATGGAGTTAGACTCTGTGATCTAGTGGTGCAAGTTCAAAATGGTGTACGGTCAAGCTAGTTATCACGACGATCACATCACTAAAATGTTCTTCTCATGTTCACAACGCGAATACCAGAATGGTATCTAGACTACAAGTTCTGATTAGTGTCTTCCTATCCCTTTCCCTGGAAGACATGCTTGCCGACGGACGTTATAACTTGAACGTGTGATGGGCTTATGTACCTGCACAGCACATTCACCTAAATTAAACTTAAATTATGCACCTTTCAACGAAACTGAAAACTTACTTGATCAGACCTTCCAGCATCTTTTGATTTGAAGTCTCCAAGTCATTGAGTTTCTGCACATTTTTCATTTCAGCAAGCGCCTCATTTGTTTCCATGATTTCCATGAGAAATTCAGGATCCATTTGTATGTCACTCTCCTCAATACTTTTTCCTTCTAATTGCATCATGTATATTCCACGATCCAAGGGTTGCTGCAGAGTATTGTAAGCCTTGTTCACAAAAGAAGAGTATTTTTCTGACAAAGCTTGCTCTGTCTGAAAATAATACAAAATGAACACTGAGAAAAAACAAACAATGACGGGGACGCAAGTTGTTTCAAGGGGGATTAATACACTGTTATTTCTAAAATGATATGATTAGAGACACAAAAGGCTGTACAGCGTAAAACTTCAAGTTTATCTGTTTTCTTAGTAGGTAAGAATGAGGACGTCCCTTGTTGCAATTGGGCTTTATCATTCCAGGGATTGAATTGTAAACATGATCTTTGGTTCAGGCAGGGATAAGAGAGGGGAGAGATTGTAGGAAGTCAACCAAGGCAGTTTTAAGATACCATTCCGACATTAGCCTAGTGTGACTGGGAAAAAAACTTGTCAGAATGGTCGTCCGTTAGGTATCACTCTTGATTTTTCGATTTTTGAAAATTATGGAAACACGAAAGACAAGATTACAATTTTGGTGAATAGGTATGGTAGCGCTAATAAAACTTTAAGACGCAGTGTTTATACGCCCCAATTGTCTTATTAGTCAGTACGCTTGCATTTTATGCCCGTGGTGACATTAAAATCCCGTGTGGGTACACTGAATTATCCACTACTTTATCTAAAACTGTAAGGAAGTCCTTAGAAGCTCACTGGCTTGTTTACGACGTTAATAACACATAAATCAACCAACGAAATGTTGACAGTCAAATCCCTCAGCTAAAAGCACGTTATTTAGAACATTTCTCATTTTTCTCAAAGTTCCATAGCCTCCATAGTCCAAAGTGTAATAATGACTTTCGTATTGCTATACCTCTTATAAAATTGAAAGTTAGTATCTTAGCCTGAGCATCATGCAAAAAGTACTTGGCCGATTGGAATTATTTTTCGCACATGATCAGACTGGAAAGTTATCATATCACTTTGATTCTAATAGCACTATCTTCAAAGATAATCGACCCTCTAATTGTCCATTGAATTCCAATGGGCGCTGATAACGACAATGGACAATTTAAAAACAAAGCACGCGCCAACATACAATACAATGTTGTTCGACGGGTTGCCTACCTCTAAGTGATCAAATTCGACATGACTATCAATTCATTAATAATGACTATCTTAGGTAACACACCCCTAGGAAGGAGTGGTGGTGGGAAGGGGTGACATGTAAAAATAATAGAAAACGACTGAAATTAATGTCGAATCCAAAGTTTTCGGGGCCGCTGAGATGAATAGAAACACTTCCGATACCGTTTAAATCCAAGTAAGGCCCCCATCGGCATGGCGGGGGGTGAAAATATATTTTATTCATCCCGCACCAACGGCTAGTTTTACATAAAACTGAAAAAAAGGCGGGGGCTGGAGAAAACCCTCAAGGATTAGATGTGATGATTCAGTGGAAGCGTGCTAGACTCGCAATCAGGAAATCTTGGTTTTGGGATGAATCCTGGATCGGCTATCCTGATTGAGATTTTGATGATTTCGCTTGGTCACGAAAGCTGAAGCCTCTACCTTCACACTTTCACAATTCCTTCTCTCTCAAAAATTGAGGCAATGGCATCTGAATCGAAAAAGGACACATTGTTAATGCCATGGCTTCGTTTCGTGCAGTATCCTTGCATAAAATGAACGAAGACTAATCGCCCTCCTTTTTGCTTATGCTCTGACAGTTGTTATATTCCTTATACAAATTACCTGCAAAAGTAATTTCTGCCATTGTATTTGATGTGCAAAAGTGCACTATTAGAAGACAGAACAACTTATTAATACCTTAACCATCTTTCACGAACAAATTTCGAGAATCAGGTACCAAAGAAATGCTTTCCTTTTTACTCTCTCAGATACCAGAAACTAAGATTATGACATACACATAATCATGACACGTAAGCAGATAATACTCCTCTACTATTCATCAGTAAATACTAAGCAAGAGTACTGACCGTTACGACAAGCATAAACATTGATTTTCTCTTGTGCATCATCTGTTGAATTCTTATTTGTTGTTACATATGAAGCCTCATAAACTCTTTTAGGATGTGGTTCACAAGCTGTCTGTGGAAGAAACGGATGTAGCTCAGTTAATAGTGCGTCAGCTTTCAACCATAAAAGTGCTGGGTTCGAACCAGCGGCCAGTATCTTGACTGAGTTTCTTCTCGAGTTCCTCAGTCAGATGAATGGTATCTTCAAACTACGCCCTGGCTGATATTCCCTCCTATCTCTACCTGAGTAAAAAATACCTTTAAATATAATTCAATTCAATTCATGGGCTGTTAGTATATGTTTTAGCCCAAGCAAAGAAACCTTTATCATATGCCATATATATTCCGACACAAGTTTCTTTTGAAGGAAAATTTAAACAAACCATCTGACAACACGAAGCTTTGCAGCTAACAGCGTGTCTTTCTATGTAGCAACATATAACTTCATTTTTCGAAAATGCTTACGGTTTGGAATTATTTAAGACGCACTCTATAAGATACTCTTACTAGCAAAGCATCCTGGCAAGCAGTGTTGGTTACGATACTTTTACTTTACTTACGTATTGGTGTGGAGCTCCCTTGACCATCAATTACTTTTATACTATAATCATTGTACGGTCTAACGTTTTCACAGTTTGAATGTTTTACTATTTCCTCAGGGACTCATGAATATTAGAGACATTTTAAAAATACAAGTTTTAAAGACAAAGAGATAGTTAAAGGGGGAATGAAACAGAAACATTAGTTGACAGTAAGAATTAAGTAAGGGACTTGTTGGCGTTTGAACGTAACAAGGTTGCCAAGTCATGAAGTTAATATTAGCTCCTCAGTTCATAAAATAGCAACTATGGCATGTTCAAACGTCAACATGTCCCTGAGTTCTTAGTGTTTTCGTACGCCCGCTTACATTTCTCCTTTTACTATATTTTTCTCTTCAAATTATGTCTAGTGTTCATTAGTCTCAGAGAAAACATTAAAATATTCGAAATGTGAAAACGTTAAGACCATACAACGCTTATAATACAAAAGTGATTAATGGTCACGGGAGCTCCACACCAACTTATAAGTAAAATATTTCTCGGTATTCCCAACGGCCTCCTTCCCTCCAGCTTACCAAATACGATGTCAAAAACAGTATTCACTGGGATTTCAAGTTTTAAAAAAAATATGTCAAAATATTATTTTAAGGGAAGTTTTATAACAAACTACAATCTAACAATTATTATCAATGACAACATTACTCAAGACGATGCATCTACGTTAAGTTGTCAACGTGATACACAAAGCCAAATCAACCTGCTACAAAAGAGGAACGCATTGCATAAAGATTGTATACAGATGGAACAATGGCTGTCGTAATATACACTAACACCAAAAATGCAAAAAATAGCAATTTTAGAAGAAATCAAATAGAATTAATTACCCACAACTACGCTGCAAATGAAGTAACACCTGACTGTAGTTTTTCCAGGGTTTTCCCTCAGCCACACCAGGCCGTAATGGTACTTATAAAATAGGTCCTGGCGGCCGTCTATCTTATAACATCCTCTCCCCACCCTATCCCGGCCTGAGTCACAGATGCCTAAAAGCATTAAATTTAAATTCAACAAGGGTACAAGATCATAGTACGGATACTGCATGCACTTCCGACTCATGCCGAACAGCCCACAAGAAAATCAGAAACGAAACCGTAGCAGTCACAGTGATTTCTCATTTGAATTTTATTTATGGCCTTTAGGCATCTAAGGCTCAGGCCGGGACTGAGAACAGAAAAAGTTTCGGGAAGGTGTCATCTATGTTGATGGTGCCATCCCAGCATTTGCCTGGTATGACTGAGATGGTCGACCGCTGGGATCTAACTCAAGACCTTCCAAATGCTAAGCCAACGCTCTACCACTGAGCTCGGCTGCTCGATCAGTCACAGCGATTTGGAGAATAATCTACATAGATTATTTCAGGAGAATCTGCTCAAGATAATACAAACAACACCAAAAATATCTATTGTTCAGTGCATGACGTTGATCGGCTCACAAACTAAAAATGTATTTGAAAATAAGGAAACACAAATACATTTTTATTGTACACACATTTTTATCGAGAGTATGGTTGGACACAGACAGTAGACCCATGTCTTCTTCTCGATATTTTCTATTTACCTATTTCAGTTTATCCATCCACTGAGAAAGACGAATAATACTTTCGAAAAGTTTTTGGAGTTTGTACTCCATACTCACTGTCAGAGGCGAACCTTGTTAAGTCAATAAGAATACATTTGTACACAAGTAGTGATTACTTCCAAGAACTGAGGATAAATATAGAAACATCGTTTAGAACACCAATACTACGCAAATTAAGGATGACCAAGGATTAGTGCTCACCGATGAAGGTAGTAAATTTCGAAACGCTCCTAAACGAAGAAAATCAGAGGAAAGTTCTTAGCGATGGAACTCCAAATCTTAGACCAACGCCAAGAATAAGCCGCGAAGAAGTAGAGAAAGCATCATACCAGTAGAAGTGTGGAAGAGTTTGGGACCAGAAGGTATAGAAATTGTATGGGATCTGATGCAAAAATTAACAGGTAAAAATGCCGACTCAAAGAAAAAAAAAGTCTTGAATTTAACGGAGAAGAAAATGGAGAAGTAATACTGAAAAAAGAACGATTGAATAAAGTGAAAAGTTCTAAAGCAAGTATGTGACGTTCTCTGTGGGATAACAAAAAGACAGCGAGAGAGTGAAAGGAAGAGGGGGTTGTAGAATTATCTAAGACACAAGAAAAATACTGCAGTGGTATAGACATAATGAGGAGAACAAATGACTATGTAGTCAGAAGAGTGATACCATTGGAAGTGGAGGTCAAGGGAGGCCAAGGAGGAAATGGATAGATAGGCTTAAGAAGGATCTCGGGAATAAAGGTCTGTCGAGGAAGTTCAGGACAGGACTTTCTGGAGAAGACTCAGAAAATTCGGCCCCACGTAGGTGCGAAAAGACGGAGAGTAATAAGAAGACTCGAAATTAAAATGATTGGGCTATCCCCATTAAATGGGGCAAAGTATTTCGAAATTTGTTCAATATTAATGTAACTAGCCCAGCATTAGAAAAATTTTCTTATAAAAGCATCATTCTGAAATTTAACATTCGTCTAGTTGTTTAAGTAGGCCTACATTATCGTAAGTTACTACGGGCAGGGGTATAGATCAGTGACGCGTCCTATGAATAGCATTTTAGTCTGAACAAGGGCGAAAATGGCCATTAGTAATATTCCTTATCATCATCGGAAGTGAATCTGGTCAATTCTTTTTTGATTTTTGCAATTTTTTACTTTGAGTTGGAGGTATAGGTAAATGATTGATGCTATAACTAGAGTCTAGGGACAGTTAATAACTGACAGTATAGATTAGTAAGAAGAAATATATTGTCTACTGCTCATGATAAGAAATGTGATGACTATTCTCACCCCGTTGTTTGGGGTCACTACGGTCACGGTCACGGATGCACACATTCAACATACACAATGAGGTAATATTGGGAAAAGGTGTCACATAGCCCATTTCATGCTGAACATTTTGATATATTTGAAAGCAATTTTGTGCACGAAAGAAATTATAAAATAGAAATTTTCGTATGACAACGGCGCACGGATTATGCAAAAATAATACATTGGACCAAAATACCACATCATAAATAAAAGCATGAACCCCAAATTCAATATTATTCTATTGTGTGAAGAGAAAAGTATTGTTTTCGTATTTACACAAGTTGTTCTGCTGAAAACTCAAATAATGTTGCCAGTCTGTATAGCTAAATCAACACATTTTGTTTATCTTGCTTATAAAATACCGTAAATTTATTTAATTATCTTTGAAAATCAGTTCTCTGTCCTTCAGATATTTATCATGCTTGTCTACATTGTACCGATACATACACACAAAAGCATTAATTGCACTATGTACAGGCTACTGATGTCCTTAGGTGACATAATATACATAAAATTTAACAAAAACACAAGTAAATGTTTTCAGCCACATGAAAATGCCTTTCGGAATAATTTTAAACATCAATATTATGATACCACATACACATTACACAATAACACCGAATTTTGCCTATGACCATACACATTCCCCCCCACACACACACACACACTTTTTTTTTTTTCAAAAAAACTCATCTATTCATAGAATATTTTATATCTCATAAGTGGCTATTAGTAGTTGAATATAACTATGTCTACATTGAAACCAACATCCATAGTTGCCCACAAAAAAAAAATCCTAGAGTAATTCGATCATACATTTACCAACGACATTTTCCGGTGGAGACATAATATGCAGTGTCTTTCATTTGTTCCCACTTCAAGCACTGCTGGCAATATCTCTAAATTATATTATAATTTTAATTTACAATAATCACTGATCTTAGTGGTACAGTTATATCCACATAACTTTTATTTTGGGCTTCATAATTCCACCCGAATACTTTTCCTAGCGGATAGACTATAGTCCCCCCGGTGACGATATATAAACTGTAATGTATTTATGCTATTTCGAATGCAAACTAACAAAATCTAAACTAAGCTGGAGTAGTAATTTATCAGGGAGGAAGGCCATCTACTCCCTTCCCGTTTATACGTATCCAATAAAAAAAAAAGTATATAGTCACTGGAACCAGGTATAACGCAACAATGGTAAGACATATGTAAGGTGATTTTCTAGTCCATTATGTTGTAATATCTCTTCCATAAATACCTACAACATGGTATTATGGCCTTGTCCATAGCGTCTAGAGGTACTCCACTACATCTCCCTAGCCAGTAATCCAATTTTGAAACAAATCTAATTTAGAATAAG
>JAGDQP010064481.1:0-11566 GCA_022664845.1 Lepisma saccharinum
TCTTGGAACCGGAACCAGAAATCGGTACCATGGAACTTGAAACTGAGAATTCGGATCTGATACTTAGAACCGGGTGACCGGATCTGAATCCTGAAACTAGGTACCAGGTTTCAGGATACGGTTACCGGGTTCCAAGAACCAGATCCGAGTCCTCAGTTTCAAGTTCCATGGTACCGATTTCTGGTTCCGGTTCCAAGATCGAGGTACCTGGTTCCACATAAATAATATTCTTAATGTGAACATATTGTTTCTCGTCAGTCGCACCAGGCAAATATCTGGTTGGTATCTTGAACTTAAGCCCTGGCCGACTTCTTACTGCATCCTTTCTCCTCCCTATTTCAGCCTCATGCTTAACTCTAAAGGCCATAAATAATTCAATTTCTTAATACGGAGCCAACCTTGGTAGCCGTTTGGTCTGAGGCGTCAGGCTAGGAACTCCAGGGTTCCGGGCTCGAATCTCGACTGGGGCACGGTTGTTTGTGGAATTTAGAAACTTAACAGTTCGAGACGTGCCGAAGTCATTAACTACTAAAATGACTTAAAAATACAAAGTTTACCAAAAGCTTTTTTTGTCTTAAAGTGAATCGCTAGTGCCTTTTCTTCCCCTAGGTATATAAGGAAAATATTTTATATCTCACGATTATCGACCCAAATTACAATTTTCATTGTAGTTGTAGGAAGGTATGACCAACATATAGAGATTTTTTTAAAAAAATCCAGATGTACGATTTTGAGAAAATCAAATTTCATAATTTTCTGGATATAAAAGTTTGTGCAACCCTGTCAAGTATTATATCAAATGAAAGTTCATTACAAGAGCTTTAAAATGAATCCTCTTTGAGCTCCCTAGCACCAACCATTTCTGAGTACAGTATAACCTCTGTTATTCGAAATAAAGGGGGCGGAGGTCACTTCGGATAACCGAAATTTCGGTTTTAAAAAGTGTGTATTTTTTCAAAGTTAAAAGTGAAAAACATTGAAGGCAATGATAAAAAATACACATTTAGTTTACGTATATAACAGACTTTTAATAAAGTTTTAAATGCTTCTACAGTTGGACAACGTTTTACACAACTAAGTTTACTGTTGAAAAAATCTTCTATCTTTTTCTGATAGCATTTCAAATTTTATCTTTTTCGATTTTTTTTCTTTGCCGTTCCGCTTAAACATTATTTCGGTTAAAAGTATTTCGGTTTACAGAGGTTTTACTGTAATAAGTAATTTTGTAAACTAAAAACATGGAACATTTTACTTTTTGAACTTTCCTAGAAGATAAACCAGTGCCGGCCGGGTGGCCGTGCGGTCTACGGCTTTCAGTTTTGAACCCACTCACTTTCCTCGATAAACACATCCATAATCTAGATTTGCCGTGGATTAATCCTGTTTATTTTATTTCTTTAAAAATAGTTATTAATTAAATATTTTAGATGCCCTTTTCCTGCTGTAATGGACATATTTTTTTCCCCTCACTCGTGTAATTGAGTTCAGTAAGATTCACTTAGCTGTTTCTTCAACAGTTGTCATCTTCAATCTAAGAAAAGAGATAAAAATATGTAATGCAAAATGTTATGCATATAATAATATCAAAACATCTAAATTGCTAATCAGATTTATTACACTCTGTTAAAGATCAAAATTGCATGAGAATTATAGGACACGGCGTATCTAACTGCTCGCGGGTTTGGTTCCTGTAAGGACGCAAGTGGTTTGGAGCCCATGTCAAACTGTTGGTCCCGACCTTGTTGGAACGTCATTTTCATCCACTGGAACTCAATAGAAAACCACCATCAGTTCATACCTTGCCCAGGTGCCTTCGGGCAGAACACCCATCATCTCTATTTATCTATTCAATCATTTTGCCACCGAATAAAGAGAGGGAAAGGAAAAGATGGAAGAAGAAGAAGAAGAAGAAGAGTAAATGGTCAACTTCATTAGGAAGGCTAACCATCGAAAGAAAATTCCATCACGTTTATAGATATATTTGTGTCGTCTTCCATGTGAACGTGTCTTTAGGAAGGACTGTAATTTTAACAACTGTTTTACATAATTGACCATGATTGGCCATAATATGGTGGTGACAGAGGTTCCGGAAAGGAAAAGGCAGTGAGACATGGCAAATGTAATCAGAATGCAGTATTTTTTTTTCTATTTAGATTATTGTACATCAGTAAATAGAATACAAATTTATTCGATGGTTTGGTCAAATTGGCAACCTACTCTCTCACTCGATTTAACGATGACGAGTCTTTATCCGTCGTCAGATGCCTCTACTGTTCGTCCAGCAATTCTGTAGTTTTTTTTTGCCCGCTTGACTAGTCTAGTTTGCCCCAAATTATCCTATTTCATGCACCACTTTACTCTTTATCTTAGCATATGAACACACACGAAAAAAAGAGAAAGATATAAACCAGAAAATGTTTCTTTAAAAAGATTCGCACGATTTTGTAGTCAGAAAAATAGTATATTACTATCTAAATGATAAATATTGTTCCAGCCGGTTTTCCCTTCTTGGCGTCTAATCAAACTATTTCTGGTCTATTAATGTCAAATTGGCGTGTGGGGATTTTTTTATAACATGTTTATCGATTATATTATGAACATTCTTGGTTTATTTTCACATAGAATTGCGTGTGTACAATTTTACGTGAATATAAAACGTAAGAATTCCAGGAAATATACAGCGTGTTTTTAAATTACCCCGACAAGCTTCAGGAGGTGATTCCTTACATCGAAACAAGACCTAACGATTTTCAAAATGTTCATAGTTTTGGAGCTACAGGCTGCTGAAAGCGTGAAGGAAATGACCTTTAGAGCTTCATATTAGAGCTGATGCGGCATGGTATAGTCAAAGAATTTAATTTTGCACTATCCAAAAATGCATATTTCAAAATTTCGCTATGGGCGCGCAAGGGATTACCCAAATAAATTAGGGGATTATCAGAAATTCCGTGAAGTAAAAATGTGTCGAATTGAACATGAATTGAACTGTTTTTCAGCAGGGCATTCCACACACCAAACGATTTCCTAAAAATGAAAATAGTTGTTGCATAACAAGCAGGAGCAAGAATTGCATAATTTCTTCGAACGTTTTATTTATTTGCTATCAAAGAGATTGAATATCATTATTTGGTTGGATGCTGGGGATGACGTCGTATGTCATCTTTACTCACAACGAAAGTCGATTAATTCATGCTCATTGCGACCTTCCATTACTTCAGAAATATTCCCCAATTTCCTACACTTTCTTTCGGGGGAAATCTCTTGCATTTTCAAATAGAGCAAGTTTAAAGTCTTATGTATTTATGGCCTTTAGGTATCTAAGGCTCAGGCCGGGAAAGAGGAGGGGAAAGGATTTGGCAAGATGTTGGCTAGGGCTTATATTAAAGCTGCTATCCCAGGATTTGCCTGGTGTGACTGAGGAAAAACACTGGGAAACTTCAGTAAGGATTGCCGGCCACTGAGATCGAACCCACACTCTCCCGAATGTTACGCCAACGCTCTACCACTGAGCTACGACGGCTTGGCACACCGTCTTTGTGTTTATTAGATACGCTTTACATTTATCGGCTGTAGTTATTAAAAATAAAAGTTTATTTTTCTCAATTCTGAGACCAATATATGGACTATTGTCACATAGTACAGTCACGGAAAAATGTATTCCGGTAATCTGGCAATTATTTAGTATATAGTCTAGCATTTAGTTCCTATTTAACTTATATTTATGGGGTAGATAGACACCTATAGACTAAGCCTGCCAAATGCCGTTCCCCAAACATGTCATAGTTTAATCGTAGTTGCGTTTTTGGCTCATAAATATAAATTAAATAAAGAACCTAAATGCTAGACTCCCGTAATACATATTTCTCAAACCATACAACAAAATATACTGCTCGGAATACTGATTCATAGTGAAACACAAACGTTAAACCGATTAGCACATTTATCAAATAAGTTGGTAATAACTAGAGGGGGTCACTCATCAAGTAAAGGTAACAACGCTCATCAAATTTGAATGATGTATGGCGGCGCTTTGAACGTGTCTCCTCCGAGATCTTTTCAACGACACCTCAACCGGCTTCGTAGCCCTAGTAGTTCCTGAGTTGAAAAAAGATGACTTACAGATGGAAAGAGTGACAAAATAAGGCTTTCCAGCTTTTGTTGCTCAAGCCTAAAAGTCGTTGAAGAATTTGAACGTTCTGATTCCGTTATAAGGCTGTGCTGACTGGTACTTTTTTCTTGTTTTGGAGGACAGTACGTGACCGACAGGAAATGACTCTTAAAACATAAAACCAGGGAAAGAAATGTCCTTACAGTGCATTTTCAGCAATGGCTTTGTTTTTAGTGGCAGGCATACAAAGCTGGCTGAACACAGCCAGGGACCTACTAAACGAGTCAAGAGACAGGTTTAAAAACCTCTGAAATCCTTCCCCGATGACATCTCTCCCCGTCGTTGCTCGTTTTACGAGTGGTTTGGCATCAACGTTCCGTTCATTCTCATCAATTCTTCTTTTCACCTTTTATTTTTTTTTCCTTTTATTTTACAGTGGTTTCCCTTTCTGACACAAGATGGCCCATGTGATGAGACACTACGGGTCATGAAATAAACGTTTAAAGGTATATGTTACACAGATTTATTGTTCTTTTCTTTCGATGTCTCAAAATATAAGTTTAAATTGTTGACCTCTTTTTAGTATGCGCTTATTTCAAATGTAGCAAACAAAATTTTGTAAGTAGCTCTTCGTGTAAGACTATGTTTAAGTCAGATTAACACCATGTTACTTGGATGTATACTGTGATAATGAAGATAAATTGAGAACAGATATTTGCTCAGTAATTTTACTACTAAATTTTGAAATACAGGTTCAGTTTGTGTAGTAACAATATATATATTTAGATGTATATTGTTACACATTTTACAGTAATTTTTAAATTGTAGTTACCCTCTGTATTAGCATAAAATATTCTGAGTTAATATATAACTTGAACAAAAGGTTTTACAATCTAATACATAAAATTCGTTTTCTTTATTTTTCAGATGTAGAAGATTTATATTACAGATGCGGTAACGATTCTATATACGTCCTGGATACTACAGGGAATAGTTATAATGTAAGTTGCACTTCATATACGATGCAAAACTCAATTGATACATGAAATTGCAAATACTACTTGTAAAAAATATTGGTAGTTCCAAAAGGGTATTACTTAATTTCGCCTGTCAAATACCGGGATGGCAGTTGAATTGAGGATCTGGTTCCTACCTTCCCTATCCCATTGTCCGGAAGATTTGGAGAGTCATCACTCAGAAGGGCTCAGGAGATATCTGTATGGCCCAGTCCATAAATATAAATTACATTAAATTAACCGTATCAGAGATTCTCCCAGGTCCTTTCTTAATTACCTACCCAGTTCCTCGAGCGCTCCGCCCAACTTTAAAATTTTTACGGTTAAAGATGGATAAAAATAAACCTGAAAAACTTTATTTACGTCTTCCCAATTATGACTTTACACCACCCAACCTGAGTATCCTGACAGAATCCCTGAGCGGTATATAGTTCCAGTTTAATTGTAATGAATTCTTTCTTATACTTAGACATTATATCGATACTTATTATCAGAGATTGGAAGATTTGTATTGCCAGGTCATTTACCACATTATACATATTTCATGTTGTAAATATGAACCGGTATGGTTAAAAACAATGGTGTCATGATTATAGCTAAGAAAACTTTCCAAATTCTTAAAAGAAAATCCTTTCCCCTCCCGAACCCGGGGCTGAACCTTAGATATCTAAAGGCCATAAATAAAATTCAGTTTAACAGTGAAGTAAGCGAGGGAGGGGTTGCGGCACTACAATGAGAAGTTTCTTCTCACAGAATAGACTCGGCCAACATGTTACATTGGACAGAGAATAGAAAACGCAATATTATAAGTACATTGAATAGTTCCCAGCTTTCAATATTACAGGAATAGTTTTACAGTCACTATGAACCCATGAACGAGGCGAGGACTGACGGGGAATGATTAATCGAGAAACAGATTGACGTTATTGGCCTGAACGAAGTCCAGATCTCAACCATATTATTGAACACGTATAGTAAGAATTAGTACATCTACTTCACGCTAGATCCTAACAAATAACACCAACACGTAGAAGGACTGCTACTCTTCTAGAAGGATGGTAGAAAACCATTTGGTGCCTAATACCATTTGGTAGAAAACATCTGATTAAAAGGTTCCCAATAGGGTCCAAAACTATTATAAAGGCAAAGGGCAGACTAATCGCATATTAATATCCAGTATTAGGGAGTTCTACAAAAAGGACAATCTGGTTTGTAATTTTGGTAAGTATCCAGATAATATTGATAGCATAGTATGATTCAAAGCACTTGATTTAATCTTTAACCTCATGTTTTAATTAACGGACATGATGTGGTTAACTAATTTGTATTTACATACCAATTTCTCATAATTAATTTTAGTCACATAAACATTATTACCCCGGATCCTTTTAGTAAAAATAGCCAATATAAGTAGAAAAAAATATTTTTTCATATTTCTGTGCTGGCGTTTAGTTTTTCCCCTAATCATATACAATTCGCGAACTACCAAACTATGAGATAGAAAGCGGGTTTTACGTGTATTTCTGCCCTGACAAATGTATATAGTAGACCCTCGCTTATAAAGCCGATTACCAAACTTTTAGGTTGGAAAGGGGAGTTGAGGTGTACGACCTAAAAAGAAGAATAGCAAAAAATGGGGATTTGTGGTTAAATGAACAACAATGGGAGATGCATTATAAAAAGTGAAAAAACAAGGAGAGAGGGTGGGAAGCAAACTGAATAAAGCATTCTATAAACCGGGCAGAGAAAGAGATACAGAAAGAAGGGGTGAATGAGTAACTGTATTATCCGGAGAATTTTCAATTGAGAGTACATTTCACAATTTGAAAACAATCTTTTTTTCAATTTTACGAATTTAATCTGTATGTTAGTTTAAATTTTAAATGTTTCCCTGTTTAAAAAAGAGAACAGTTCCCGCATTTACGATACATTTCTATAAGAGAAATGTAAAACATAGAAGGAGATAATGAAAAATATTCTCTCTTCTTTTTTTTTTTAAAAAAAAAAGGTATGCAAAAATGGCGCCCGAACAAGGACCGGTTACATAGACGATAGATTTTCTATGTGGCGAAACGTTATGTCGATCAATTATTTGTTTGCCTTTCATGTTTTGTTTTTGTCACTTGTAGATAATAAGAAGTAATGGCCATGTCAGCACTGGTTTCCTCTTTGTTTTTGTTTTTAAATATAAACCAGAGATAGAGACATGCATATACGGTATATAGTATTTTGTTTCGCCACGCTTCAAGAGATTTACCGCTCTCTTTATAAGCTTAATATGATTAGGATAATGCAATTTATTCTCTCTCTCTTTCGTATTCGTATTTTAATTTGTGTGCATTTCCACAATTTCCTTTGTAATACATTTTTTAACAAAAAAAAACAATGGTTTCAAAACAAACGAAAATAGCATTATTTTGCTACGCATTTATTTGTTTTTTTACTCCCTTTGAAACTTGTTTTTGAATGCTTTAGACCATGTAAAATTTGAAAACAATTGCATTTTTTTACTTAATGTTTGGTATGCGTGGAACGTAGCTAAAGAACCCATATAAGATATATATGTACAGTAAACCTATATGGTATCAAAGGAATATTGTTATAGCCTGAATTATCTTCCATATCAAAATAAAAACAAATCAATATAATTCTTAATATAAACCTGGTCCGACACTTGAAACTTGTTGCTGGGTTTTTGTTGATTTTTATTACAAAAATATTTTCATGGATTTTAATTTTTCTTAGCCCAAAGCTCCTGGTGTGGCAAGGTCATGTAAACAATCGGCGAACGTATTAAAAAAAAGTTGTAGCATTGACAGGGATTCGAACCAGGGTCTTTCAGTTATTGGTAGAATACATTACTATGGATAATATGCGGTCAGTAACTGGATGACCCGAGTTCAATTCATACGTTCCATTCTTTCTGTACGCTTTTTGAAATCGTCATATGTGCGAAAGGGGCTCTATTATTTCTAGTGGCAATATGAAACACATTAGTTGAATATGAAACTTAGGAATTTGGTTGTAGTTACAATCTTCCAATGCAGTGTCCTGCTCCTGTGATGACAGACGTGCGGCGCACTCCGTTGACAGCATTATTTTCTAAGCGTGTACGAATAAAGTCCTCTATTGAAGAAACTATACTAGGAATGCTACAAAAGTGTAGCATTCCTAGTATAGTTGGGGGGTTGGAACCCCCAACTCTCTTGGGGGTTCCTTCAACTCCTGAAAGAAATCAAAACATAAATACGAAAATAAGGTGATCCACAATAAATTAAATTGCACTACAGCACTTGTAATCCAGACGTGAAGGTTGTTCTAGAAATGAAAATATATGTGACTGTACTTACCAATGGCGAGGCAAGTGTTTTTTATATCTACTATACATGACTGCTGTAAATACTCCCTTCTTATCAAAATTGCATTCGGAAAACATCCGCTGCCGGCATCCAAAAGCACAATGAGTATTTGTCCCAAGCGTCGTGTACGATACAACGGGTCACCAAACTTCTTTTCCACTTAATGCACCAACAAATGCTAATACTTATATTTAACACCTTCAAAGCGTAAACCACCATAAAATAGATTACTGAACATGTTCATTGTTCTTCTGAGCGAGGTAAATCATCTAAACGCTCAATTATTTAAAGAGCTGATACTTTCTGTTGTCAACGGGATCTCTTCAACATTGCATTTCAAGTGTTGCCAACTTTACATGAAAGAACTACCCAACGCTGTGAAGCTTGAATGTTTTTTCCGGTCCGCCACAAATATGGATGACAGTGTATCTACATTGGATACGAGTTATGTTTCCTGTCTCCGGCACTTGCGGTAGAGGTGCTGATATGTTAGTTCCTAAGATTCTGCGATTTCATAATTTTTATTTTTGAAAATAGAAAGAAAGCACTTCGATAAAACGTTAAATACAGCCTACAGATATATTTATTAATTTATTGGAACTTTAGAAACACTGACCCAAAGGACCACTGACATTTTTTAATTACTGGTCCTTGGAAATTTTTACTAGTCGTCAAACAGTGGACCACCGCTAATTTCGAGCCCTGAAGCCATCTGACATTGTCGTATAGGATAATGCGATGCGATCTCAGGAGACCTGGATCCTTCCACCATACTACTGAATGGAGATGGTGTTAAAGGCACTAAAATTATATTGATCGTTAATTGTATTACGCCAGTGTGTGCGTGGAGAACCTGTTGATTTGCTGTACTCCGACGGTGCCCTACTCCATGCGCTTCGTAGGTTGTCTCATGTACGCGTTGAAATCCATATACCAAGATTGTTTGTAATTTTTTCATCGGAATAGTGTAATAAAATTATTTCTTTGCGATCGTAAAATTTTGTATCATGACTCCTTATTTGAATTTACACAAAGTAAGTTACATAAAAAGCAATATTGAAAAGTCACCATAATATTACCTTCTCTGGTTTTTAGGCTAATCGAACATTTGTAAAGTGTTTGTCAAACGGAGTGCCGCTGGACACTAGGGAGTCGCGATGATCTGCAAAATGTCGAGAATTATTATAGTATACTCTAGCTAGGAAAGTTGACAATGTTTAGATGTTATTGTCACAAGATGGTGAAGATCTTTTCAGGCTTTTATTCTCAAACTGCTATTACTCTGAATGGCTAAGGGGCCACGGTGACTCAAATATAGAGCGCTCATCTCTGGTGCTAGGGTTCGTCGCTTCGATCCCTGCTCATGTCATGTGGGCTTTGTGGTAGACAAACACCGTGGGCGTGGGTTGTTCACAGGATTCTTCCGTTTCCTCCAGCTTTCTTCATTCCACCAATTAATCCTATGATCATCCATTCGGCCTGAGCCAAAGTTGTCTAAAGACCTTAAAAACTTATATTCAAATTAAAATTTTGGACGGCTTGATTCTAAGAGGGTATCGCGAAACAATAAAGCTTGTAAACCACTCTTCTAACTCAAAAATCAAGGGGTGCTTGATTGACAGAGACTTGGTACACTTGCCCTCGCTCGTGGTACGTTTACATAATTTTTTGAATCTGTTAATAGACAAGGGAACATAAATCCATCTCCAAACAACACATTCATTGTCATATTATCAACATATGAATAGAGTCTATGTTTCCTCTTACAAATGTTGGTAAGGTGCTATTTAAGATAAGTTTAGTATTAGTGTTACAATTACCTTAATCTATCTTAGGCCATATCTGCATATCTGACATGCATATGCGAGTTACAAATTCAGTTTCGATATCGCAAAATATGTTAAAATTGCTATTCTTATGTTCAGTAACATTTTAAAATTTATTAATCTGACGCAATTTCAGCTTCAAATCATAAATTTGTCTATTTTGACTATTTATTGCCTCAAAATGCTAAAATGCTTGGCATACTGTGAGTGATTCATATATATTTATATTCTTTTTATAAAACATATACGTTTATTTTATTTAGAACTCTCTTGTTTCTTTCTTCTTTCTGAAGGGACGTGGAACAAAAGAAAAGGCATGTGGATTTCTCTCTGTTAGGTCTCTATACACGCGGACACACAAAAAAACTTTTGTGATTTGTTTAAGAGGTCGTTTGGAAATTTAGTTTTTTAAAAAAATAAATTATAAAATGTTTTAAATTATATTAAGAATATTTTTGAACTTTTATTATGGTATTTCCAAAAGATATTCTAAGACATTTAAAAGGTATTTAAAATGTTTTAAAATATTTAAAATACATTTTCATCCCATTATAAATAAAATATGTTTAAAATGTCATTTTTAAAAAATATTTTCAAGAATACATCTTAACCTATATTTTCAAAAGTATTTCTACAGTATTCCATCAATGCTTAGTTAGGCTCAAATTCGACTACCACGGGAGTAAAGGAATAGTTAACAACCACTAAACAGATTTTCGATGTTCATTGTACAGTATGTACACTCATGAGCATATTACGCAGATCATGAAGAATACCTTGGCCAAAAATGACTTGACGTGACGAAATTGTCTAAACAAATTGTTATAGAAATGAGGAGAAAATGTAATAGCAACTTGTGAATTAATACATTTAATAACACAACTACAATATTTGAAACTGTAACGATAAACATAGAAACAATAGATCATTAAATGAGAAATAACTGGAAGATATTTAATTCAAAGTAATACTACTTAAACTTTATAAGTTACTTTTTAATATTTAGATTGCATTACACCCTCTAGTATCCTTCAGGAATTAATAAAGCAGAATTTAAAAAAAGTATTTACAATAGGCATAAATTTTAAAAGCACGTAATATACTGAATTTCTCTTGGTTATGACGTAAATGTATATCAAGTCGCTAGTTATTACTCTTTATTTAGGAGCAATTCTTCGTGAAAAAGCAAAACTCAGAAGGTTTTAGACTCACAAGGGAACATTCCCATCCCTCATATCGAAACCACCCCTGAAAGTT
>JAGDQP010064483.1:0-11566 GCA_022664845.1 Lepisma saccharinum
AGAGATTGAGATCTGGATGGTTTGAAATGATGGTTGAAGGGTAGAAAACGGAAGACTGAGAAAATAACGGGGGGAGGGGAAAGAGGGAAAGTGAGTCTGAATGGTATATTTATTTTCTTCTCTTCCGGTACAATCGAACGAGCTTGTGGTTGAAGAAATGGCCACAGACAAGAAAAGAAACCTCACCACAAAACTAAATAAGATAGGGGAGCAAAATCTACCATACTGCTTTGTTTCCAGCTCGCAATTGTAGATTGGTGAAAAGTAGAGGGTGACAGGGGAAATCATTGTAAACAAACGCCGAAGATATTAGATTCGTGTGAGCATTCTCTTGTTATGATTTCGCAACTATACAATTTATAACTTCTCGTGTCGCGGTTCTTTTCTTTTTATTTTCAAAGACCGCTACATAAGTTTCTTTGGTATTGGAGCAGGAACATTTCATATGCTTAGAAGTAATCGCCTCCTCAAAAATCGAATTCTAAATTATTCATCGATATCTTGTATATACACATTGGCCGCCATACTAGTGAATTATATAGCGTTCCGCGTTGCATCCTTCTTGAGAAATGGTTGTCATAAACAGAGACAAAAATATAAAATGACAATTTCATAGACTATGTTATTATGCAAAGGTTATACACAATTGGTAGATAGGAAGTTCAGATTCTCTGTTTGTGCATATAAAAACGTTAGGATACAAAACCCTAATTCCAGAAAAATAACATTTGGTATTAATATTGTTAATTAAATATGAAGATACGTTTGATTGTTGCCGCTTTACGGGAAATTCGCTGGAACTTTCACAGGATGATCTTGGCAAATCTTTATCAAATAATTTTAGAAATCCTATTCACATTTTGAGATATTTGCATATATGGATCTGTACGGATAAGAAGATTCGGATATTTCCATATATGGATGTTTACGAATAAGAAGGTTGTAACATATGATACATAAGGTAATGTTATACATATAATAAATACAGTCTCTACTATATTAGTGCCAATGAAGAACGGAAATATCTTCAGTTTGCCAACATTTACTTCATGGAGACAGTCCCCATCATGTATACAACCTTTTGCATGGAAATACGACTTTGAGAAATAATGTTGCTTACAACATTCGTGCCTTCAGGTATTCATATATTTGTGGCATTGCTCATAAGGAATTTATAGTAGCAAGTATGTACGTTTAAGCATGCAACATAACGAGCTGCTTTGTGGTTAAGTTTCATTGTAGATGAAAATAGATATCGTGTAATGAAATACCATCGTAAAGTTGCAACAATGCAAATTTATCTCATGAAACGTTTATTTATTTCCTCGTAATTAACCTGGGAACACATCTAGTCTACTGAAAGCTCTTCCTTGGAATGATTCGAGATATCAAAGTGGTCTCAACATCGTCCACTGCAGAGATCTGTAACAACCTAGTGATAGCCATTTTGGGAATATCTATGGAACATTGTGGACATTACTGGACATTATGAGACCTGTGATGTAAATTAGGTACTTACTTCGCATGGTTGTATGTGCCTGTGTCAACTCGTAACTAAATTTTATAAAGATTGTCATTTCATCTTATTTTTTGGCACATTTAGAAAATTATCCATGATGTGTTTTACTGTAAATAGTTCTAAAGTGATACTTATTATAACCTAGTAAATTGAGGTAGCTGGTAATCATATTGAATTTCTGGCACTGAAATGACGAAGAAAGATAACTTATTTGGTGTGCACTAATTCCGTATATAGTTATTAGAATTCCGAACAAGTTCATAATTATTAATTTTAGAAGTTCCATTGATTAGATTTAGTGTACAAAAAAGAACTGTAAGATATATGAGAATAGGAAAACTAATAGTTTCTAATTTGTAGAGAATAAAAAAAACTAATAGTTTCTAATTTGGTCTGTGCTGATAATACCAAGTTTGAATGTAATACCGTAATAAGAAGCCTTGCATAATTACTTACTCTTTGTAAAACGTAAATTAAAATTTTTGAATTTGAATTCTGACGGCTCAAGCTGTAAAAGTAACCAAACACAAAATTTAAAAATCTCTAGTAATTCTCTCTAGAAAAAAAAGTAATACCCAGTTCTCGTGGTCCAGACGATAACGTCGCGAACATCTTATGGACAGTGGGTAGGCACGTAGGTTCGAACCCCCCCATGGATAACTATCATGAGTGAGGTTTTCCAGGGTTTCTCTGTTTCAGCAGGCGAATGCAGCGATGGTACCTTTAGAAAGACCCTGACTGAAACTTTCACGTTCCTTTACATAACCTATTCCGGTCTGAGCCAAAGATGCCAAAAGGACTTAAAGAAAATTCAAATTAAAAAAAAAAATACAACTTTCATTCTACTTTGAATTCTTATAAACAATATCAACGCTTTTATGTTTGTAGCTACACGGTATTTAGGATATAATGAACTTCACATTATACCCTAAATGTTGTATGGACCATAAGATAATTATTCTAAAAGTTGGATGTCCAGACCAATATTTGCTAACTATATAGTTGATAACTTTATCCATAGTTTACATAAGAGTTACATACATTTAGAATAAAACTTTTTTAAAAAATTCGAAAAGAAGATTTTAGTAACTAAAATTTGACGAACGAACGCTTTGTTGGAGGGGGAGGGGGGGCTACCATAAATTCATAAATATGCGTGAAAAGTGTGGCTGACTTATACATCCTGTAAAGATGCAGTTGGTTATATCTTGCGTATAATATCCCAAATAATAATCTCAATGCAAAACTTACACAAATTTATTTTAATATTCGGAATTACAGAGGAAACCCAAATCAGAAAGAAAAGAATGTTAGAACTTTATAGATACTCTATTTTCTATGTATAACTTATAAAACGTCCGAAGAAACGTTTTTTGCATTTAAACATGTAAAATACAAAAGAAATCCACCTATAATTAAGGTCAGTTATCTCCAACACGAAGCATCTCTCGACTGATATTTACACATTTTTTTCTTATTTTCCCATGAGATTGTCCTATTCATAAAATATATAACTCGTTTTTCAAAACACTCTGTATATATTTAATATGTATGTGATGGTGAGAGAGAGAGGAGGGAGAAAGAGAGAGAGTGTGTGTGTAAGAAGATATATAACGGCAAAGCCAAATGAATTCACCCATGGACGAAAATTACATAATTTTTTCCAGCTGCGAGTTAATATTTTTGTGTGTACATTACGTATGGAGGGAAAGAGAAACCGAGAGAGGGGAAGCCAGCAAGAGGGAGAGAGAGAGAGAGAGAGAGAGAGAAAAGAGAGATTAGAGAGATAGTTGAGAGTCATACTGTCCCAGTAAATTATTCCCTGACAACTGGAATTTAGCAAGTGTGCACTCTCGTGAAAACGCTGTTTGCTCGTAATAGTGGACGGTGCACTGTTTAATGTCAGAGAAAAAAACAGAACATAAACAAGGTTAATGCACTATCAATTACAAATGCAATAGATAATAAATGTCGGACGAAATTATTGATTAAAATTCTTCATTCGTTCCCTTACGCTTGCATTGTGTATTTTTAGGGTAAAAGACGTTACAAGCGTCATTGAGTATGGTACTGCTCTGCATTTGAATTTTATTTATGGTCTTTAGGTATGTTGTTCAGGTCTTTAGGTATGATATTGCTCTGAGTAATTGTCTGTTTATATATATATATATATATATATATGTGTGTGTTTGTGTGTGTGTGTGTGTGTGTGTGTGTATGTATGTCTTTGTGCGTGTGTCTCTGTGTGTTCGGACATATTAAATATCATGAAATAATTTTGCTCTGTATTATTAGTAATACACTGTAAAACCAATAACAAGGGTATATACTTCCACAATAACTATTAGCAGTGGTCTGTAAATTACATTTGTGCTTTAAAATGTACGAATATACGCATAACGTAACGAACATAGCGAATATTGGTTAATACACGCATAACAAAAAAAAAAATCATTTATTATTGGACGACCGCATGGAACTTGTCATAACTTAGTTCATACGGTCCATTTTCCAGATAATTCATTATTCATTTTCATTATCAACATGTTGACAAAGTATTTACTTTACAATCAACAGGTTGATGAAGAAATTGACACAATATTGACGTCGAATTATAAACGGAATTTAACTGGTAGTATACAGGCCTCATCCAGTAGTGCATTGAATATGGCTGTGAATTATTATACAGTTGTAAATGTTACTTTGTCAGTTTGAATACTATTGACACAGGGAATATGTCAGGGGTTTAAATCTGAATAGCTCAGCTTCTAATAAACCTAGAGAGGTGATTTAGGTGTCGAGATGTTCAGGAAGGATAAATCATTCAGACGATGTGCGGTGGCCCCGTGGAGGAGGAAGGGGCAAAGTAGGGTGTTTTATCCCCCTTTCCCCCTCTCCGCATTTGGGGGCAACCTCTCCCCCAAAGGAGATACGAGTATGAAAATTGGTATAATAGAGAGAAATGAATGTACTAACTAGTGACACCCTGTATGTGACCATGGAGCTTACCAGGGGTGTGGGGGCGAGGTAGTAAATTTGGCATTTATTTTGGTGTACATTATGTTATGGTAGGTTACAATTATTTTTGAGAATGTTGGATATAACTTAGTATATCACAGTGCTGATCTACATACGTAATTCTTGTTCCTACAAGTTCTGGAGATAATAATGAAAGAGTTCATGTGTATATGATGGTTTCCAACGAGGCTTGGCTCATATCTCTGTGACAATTAGGGAAGGTAGGTAGTGCTGACAACGTAAGGGGCTATGAATAGCCTTCAAAATCATATACAAGGTGTTTTTGTAGGTATGAGCTTCCGAATTTTTATCTCACTTTCTATTGCACTTACGCCTTTCATTTTTATTGCATTGTTTTCTTTAGTTCACAATGGTTCGTGGTGTCATCAAATTTTGCAACGTTAATTTAACTCATCTCGCGACGTCGTAGAATAGTGAAATTTTGCACAGCGACGTAAGTCGGGTGACAATACAATATCCCGTTGTTACTTTCATATATTTCTATATATTTATATGTTTTGAAAGCATATTTTAATATTTTTTTTTTAAAATACAGACTTCTTTATCTTAAAATAAATACTAACCAGAAATGATATAGGGTTTTAATGGTTGCCTAACACTTTAGGATTTGGTTCACAAAACAGCTTGAGAAACATAATAGAAAAGCTTTTTAAAGACATCCTTTTCTTAAACAATTTGTACTAAAAAGTAAAAAATAATTTTGTTTATGCATGACTAAAAAGAAAAGCATGGGGCGCGTCTCATATACAGTCACTTTATAAATTCTTCAATTGGCGCGCCCAATACTTTTCTCTTTAGTCATGCGCAAACAGAATTATTTTTTACGTTTTAGTATGGAATGTTTAAGTAAAGAATGGCTTTAAAAAGCTTTTCTTATTATTTTTTATATGATTATTACAAATGCCTAGCGTACAGATGAGAATACTCGTATGAGAACTGACGTATGAGAACTGACAGAGTTTCTAGCGTGCCACTAATTTAGAAAAAATGTTGTTTTTATTGTTTTGTCTTTCTTCTTCTACGAATAGGGCGCCAGGGGTACCAAAGTTATCTCGTTGGAATCTCCGTTTCATAATTTTTCCAACAAGGCATGCTTCATGTTCCTGTGACAATTAGCGGGTTCGCTTAGGCTGCCAACGTGAGGGTCTAATTTTTTCGTGAAATCCCTGTCCGTTCGGAAAGGCTAATGACTGACGTATTTTATATTTATTTTAAAACATAAAAAAAAACATAATCCGGAATTGGATTCTGACATCTTAGGAAAGAGTGACGGACAAAACTGCTCCTAGATAGGATAAACAGAAGTATCCCAAATTTAGTGAGTGGTAATTAATACTCTTCTATTTTGGAACGACCATTGAAAACAGAGAAAACTTTTAGATTAATCAGGGGGTAACTGAACTCACCTTCTTTCCATGACTTTTGGATTTTAATGTAAGACTTGTCGGCCTGTGTTATATTTTAGAATACATATTTCTTTCAGACAGAAGTTTTTCGAGTTAACAGCTACGATTCTTAATTCTTATTGACCGAACATTATGTCACCATATTTCCCAGATAATTGGAGTTCGCAGGATTTTATCTTCGGTACTTCGCAAACGGTTTTAATTTTTAAAATTAATTTCACGTACGTTAGTGTTATCCCAAGCACCATAATTCACTATGTGTATCAATACTGTAATCAATTGTCAGAACTCTCGAGGATTCCGATATGTACAAAGCTGCTGGTATAATATTGGTCCAGCTGTCTTAAGGTTAATAAAAAGGAACAATCTAAAAAAAAAAAGCTGGCAGCACTATCTCCGTATATGTCTAATGTATTTTTATTGTTGCACGAAATTTCAATGCTGGTCCTACAAATTCAAGCCTAGAGAGTTTTAACTTTCAGAAAAGAAAGTTCATAACCAGTCCAAGAGTTTGATCAATGCTGATTTTTAATTTTCGTTTTTTTCATTGTTAAAATTGCTTGATTGTTGTTGTGAATATCAAAATCTACAACAATAAGGCTCTTTCAACAATGACCGAAAACGAAAATAAAAAATCGGCATTGATCAAACTCTCTGATTTTTTTTATGAACTTTATTCCCTGAAAGTTTGAACTCTATAAGCTTGAATTTGTAGGAGCAGCATTGAAATTTAGTGCAACGATAAAAATGCATTAGACATATACGGAGATAGGGCTGCCATCTTTTGTCGAAGATCGTTGCTTTACATTAACCTTAAAGGGTTGGTCGTCAAGTGTGAGTATGAATGTTATGAAAATATTTGTGACATTTTATAGAATTTTGTATGTCGAATCCAAATATGGCCTCCGTTTTTACCTTCGTTCCAGAGTTTTATTTGATTTATTCCCATGGCGGCACGCAAAATGTTATAAATTAGTTATAAGTTATGGACTGATTTCTGCATACTAATAGTTCAAACTCCGTTTTGTGTACAACGTTAAGATGCGTCCAATTTATGTTTACTAATCCAATTGAGCAAACGCTTTTGGCGCAACTCAGCAAAATGTCAATCTCAAAACGACACGATTGAGAGATAATATCACAAATACGAACACCGGCGTATCACTACTGAGTGTATGTTATAAGTAGATTTTATCTTTAAATCGAAATTGCGACTTTGATCCCCATAGTTTATTTAAGAAAATTTCATCGGAAGGGGGATTGCACCTCCGGAGAAATGGCAATTTTTATCTTTCCGGAAGGTGTAAGATGATATCATGTGTTATTACTATATCTTCTTGGGAGTATTTTCCGCGTTGTGCAGTGTCGTGCAAGAGTAAAACATCCCAGAGATAAAAAATAATTCTCCCCGGAAAAGTTTTGAAGTTCTCAAGTCTCCATACTTTTGGAGAGAGAAAAAGAAATATCCCCATGCAGATGTAATTTCCTCGGTAAAGAATTCAATTTGAGAACTTTAATTTATTTTGAGAAGTGAAGCTTTATGGCAATAGTGCTGAGTCAATGTTAGTATTTTTGACTAGTTTTTCTTATTCAAATCTTTATTAAATGCATATTTCAGATAGTCGCGTCAAAGTGTTTGCTTCATTGATTTTATGCTTATACGTTTAACATCTAACGTTATTCACTTAATAACGTCAGAACTAATATTCTGCGCCAACCCATTGAAAAGTTATAAGTAATTAGTGTTAAGACATTTTGCGCGCCACCGTGCAGATAATGCGAAATCTGTAAGAAGAAAGAAACAGTCCAGATTTACATTCAGCGTACAAAAATCTATAATAATAATATAAAGTAAAATGTCCAAGGCCCGCAGAGCCACATAGGCTGGACTTCTGGCCATCCTAGGCCACTTTCGTCCTTAAGTTAAAAAAAAAAAATGTTGGTATATTTAATTATTTGTTTAATAAAGCAAGTCCGTAAATCGAACCCGCACCAAGACGCACCTCCCACACCAAGCAAGCATCAAGCAAACCCACCTAAGGCAGATTATTTTTGGTTGACGAATTTTGATTTGTATTTAATTACTGATTCAGGTTGTTTTAATTAGTATTTACTATTAATTGTTGATCAGTATTTTGATTAGAGTTATCAGTCGTTCAAGATGAAAGGTGTAGGGCTGTAGGTGTAAATTAGGAGAAGTATTTGTTTTGGATAGGTAATATTTTGTGGTTAATTTGTAGGTACTCCTTCAATGATGTAAAAATAACCTGTAAATCCTTCCTCAGCGCGTCTTAGATGTTCTTATTTCCTTAAACTTTAAACTTTATTTTTATATGGGCCAGTTTTAGTAACTTTGGACTTCGGCCCGTCACGATTTTCCTTTAGCTGTTAAGTTTTAAAATCCACACCCATGCCCCGGCCGGGACTCGAACCCGGGACCGTTGAGTCGATAGCCTACCGCCGCAGACCGCTCGAGCACCCGGCCGGCGTTCTTATTTCCTGAGTGCATATTTGGTATTGCCCATTGTTCAGTCCGTGGAGGCGTGCATAATTTGAGCTGTTAGATGGTAGATTGGAAATCAATTTAATATAGTTTGACTGTATTTTACTTTCCACTGTGCTCATGGAAATAACCTGAAAAATATTTTATTTATGTTCTATCTTGATGGTTTGAGCTTAAACTTCCTGTAGTGAAATGCATGAGAGTATTTTATCGTGTGCTATCTTGCTGATAATCTGAAATCTGTGCTTCTTGTAGTGGAAATTTGTGCTAATTATTTTTAGAATTCTTTGTGAAGGATTTCTTTCCCACATGTTAGATTAAACGCGTAGGAAATACTGGGAAATAATTAATCTTAAAGATGTTCCAAAGTCGATCTAAAAACTGAAAAACAGGCCCCTTTTTTATTTGAAAGAATGTTATAAAGACAAAATGATTTATCAATACATGCTCATTCAGCGTATGTGTAACGAGTTACACTGTAAAAACCGCTCCTTTGAATTGGGAGTACAAAATTTCAATTTTGTACTACCAGTTTTTGAGGGGCAGTGGCGAACCCAGGGTTAGGTTTAGAGGGGCGGTTCTTTTCCTCCCAGTTCCTGGAGGGAACAGATTAATAGAAACAAAATCGAGGGTAAAATATAAATATCTAGGTCTCACTGTCTCTGAATAATAGGTAGTATAAAGTATTCCCAATTTTTGAGAAACAGTGACGGGCACAGGGATTCATATTTTACCATCGTTTTTGTTTCTATTAATTTGTTCCCTCCCAAGAACTGGCAGGCAAAGAACCGTTCCTCTAAACCCAACCCTGGGTTCGCCACTACTCCTCAAAAATTGGGAGTACAAAATTGGAATTTTGTACTCCCAATTCAGAGGTACAGTTTTTAGAGTGTACATTTCTTGCTTAATGGTAAATAGGACTATCTACACTCAAAGCACGTCAAAAGTGTGAGAAATATTGTCTGATGACTAGCAAATTTTATCGGAGAGTAACGTCCCGACCCTCTGTTCTGGGTAACAACACGATGTCGCTTCCTGCGATAGAAAACTTTTTCCGGCTTGAGCCAAAAAGTTGCCTAAAGGCAAAAATAAATTCAAATTCAAAGTAAATCTTATCCTACAGATGAACGAACTGAAACTGGAATTAATATGTATAATACAGAGCAGGACACTTTCTTTGTGTCATTTGAAAATTCACTTCAGATATGGTGTATAAAAGGATCCTTGAGAAAAGGCTATCTTCAAAAGAAATCTGTTATAAATATAAACTTTAAGATAGTGCTAAAAATGATTTACTTCAACAACAGTTACGTATTTACCTAAACATTAAAAAAATATTTAAGCAATTAAAATTAAACGTTCAATACATAATCGTACAAAGAAAGTGGTATCTATAGGTGGACAAAGGTGTAAAATAGGAAAATATTGTCAACCAAGCACAAAATGTGTGCATTGGTAATGGCACAGCTTCATGTTATTGAACATTTCCGGAATGAGTATAATATAATGTTGTGCGGTTTGTAATACTTCACTTATTTCCTTCTACGCCGTTATAGCTGAACAGTGTGTTATTTGATCAATCATGAAGCTTTACCCGGTTTGTTTAATTTCCGTTAGGCTACGAGGAGATAAATTGCCACTGACAGGAGCATACTCAGTTAATTTCCGTGATTTCCTTCTGGCGATGCTTTTGTAGTATTGCCTATATGATGGTTCTTCTAAAATAATTATGTTGTATTGGTATAAGATTGCACAGTATGTGATCATTGAGTTCAATCACCTAAAGGCCAAATCTTAGCTACATGAAATAACTTTGAGCAACGTTAGAACTGCTGATACGACTTCGGCCAACTTGCATGACTTCATCAAAACGGGATAAAAATAAAGGTAAATTGCATGCATTAATCTAGAATGGTTATCAAAATATGTGATTTTACTCAGGTCATTTTTCATTTCATTTTTGGGGACCCACTTGCCACCCCTGTCTCTATGCATTCTTTGCACAAAATGCGTTGTGCACTTCCAAGGGCGTGCAGCACGAGCAGTTGGTCGCTCTTCCCATTTTGGGACAGGCAGTCCCTAGAGATTCTCGGATTACCGGTGTTCCGACAGTCCGAGAAGCTCCTTTGTTCCCTCAGTTTTGACTTCGGGTGGTGCGGGATGGACTTTGACCAGGCGTCCAGAATGTTCTCCTGGTCTTTGTTCCTAATTTTGGAACATTTCTTTTACCTACCATTATTTTTTATTTGCAATTTTATACAAAAAAGACATTTAACATGTAGAACAACACAGACACACACACAAGAACAGCACAACATAGACATCGACTCAAGATGGCTTCTTCTTTTTCTGAAACGATAAGAAAAAAGGGGGAGGGAAATGAAGCTGGACTGCAACGTAAGTATTATTGGTATTTTCTCAGAAAGTTTTTGCTGGTCCGTTCTGTTTTTCCATTGCTGAAATCACCTCTTGTTCTTCTTGTTTCTTGTTCCTCAAATCACATTCACATCACATACACAACACTTACGATTTCTTGTTTCTTATCTTCTATTTTATTTAGCCTCCCGTCACCACTCACACACACGCACACTACAACTTGAACGTCTCTTGCTGCCGGGTTCCTGCAGCAAGGCACCCACCAGGACACCGCTGGTTTCCAGCGGTCACACACACTCGCTCACGTTTACTCATATTCACTGATCTTGATTTTATTTAGTTTGATTTTGTGCACTATTGTTGGTTTTGTTATTTTTTTTTAATTTTTCCTTCTTTTAAAATGGAGTTTAGTTATTGGTTTATGTTTAGTTTGCTTAGGTTATGTTGTTCAGTTTCGGGTTGTTCCAGTTCCCGGACTGTCTCATCCCGCCTGCTGATAGCGAAGTTCGCGCTCGTCGAACCGGCCGCGCACACGTCTCGGTCGCGACGTCCGCGTCACGTTTCCCTCCATGCGGTATCAGCTCCCCAACCTGTTATTGGTCAGCATCTGATCTTCGCCGCGCCTGACCTCGGTCGCCTCCGGATATAAATTTATTTCTGTGATACTCTGTTACTTTTTGGGTTATCTCCTGGAGAACAATCGCCAGTTCTGGTGTTCTCAGA
>JAGDQP010064484.1:0-11566 GCA_022664845.1 Lepisma saccharinum
TAGTGAAATATGTATGCACTCGAGTTTTACAGTATGTGAAATTTAAAACCGAGATCGTATTTACTGCTGTATGTCCTCGATAAAGAATAGAGAATGAAATGGGGTATTAAGATGATATTTCCGTATGGAATATTAAAAAAAAAGAGTTTGATTTTTTTCTGCTGTACGTTTTCGGTCAAGAATAAAGACAATTAGAGAATGAAATGAACGCAAAGCGCAATTCTACAGTAAACGAAATTTACAACAGAAATTACACGGGCTTCTACTGGAACTGATTGCATCTATTATTTTGTAGCTATACAGCACACTGTTAAATTCCCCGTTATATCTTCAAATTTTATATTTTTTTTTATTTTTATTTTGCTAGGAGTATACGAGTCGATCGAATATTGCTTACTTCCGTGTGCGCACTACCACCAATTCATTTTTATTGTTACCATTTTTGTCTTAAAATTTGAAACTTGCAAATTTTCACGCTAGTACAAAACTTCTTTTCGCTTCCACAATATAGTTGTTTTGGCCTGCAAACCAGAAATTACCCATGTTTAGCGCCAGGGACTAGCCAAATCCACAAACCCTTGAATACGTCTATTATTTGGACACTATAGTGTTTGTACAAAATATAGTTTTTTTTACACTTAACTAAATAATGTTATGTGAGACGTTTTTCAGCTGCATGGGGTAAAATACTGTTGAAGTAGAATTCATCCTATATATTAGAAGTGCATTGTTTTGAATGGCTAAACGTGTGTGGGGACGTCTTTTCAACCCATGTTTGAGAACTTGCCCTCAAAAGCCGCTTCGAATGGTTATAGCATGTAATTCAGGTTGCAAGATACTCTTTTCAACTATAATGTGTCGTAGAAAGTAATGTATAGGGTAAAAAAAATGTGAATAGGTCACATTGTAAGTAGAAAGGTGGTGTTTGTTATTGGGAAGGGGGAAAGTGCTATAGTTTAAGTAAAGAACTTGTATTTGGGTGAAAGAGACTTTAGAACATAACTTTTGAGGTGTTATTAAAATTCGAAAAAATGCCATATTAGAGAGACCTTGCTTAAATTTTCTTAATTATAAACTTGTACAAGTGTATATTAAATGTGGGCATTGATTTAAAAATGTTTGTATTTGATGCTTTGCGACCACATATAGTACTTGTAGCATTATTTAAAGGGGAAAAGGACGAAGAACATTGCGTTATTGTCTGTGCTTGGTTTTACTTACCCTACCACCTATTTTTAAATTTTGCCTTTTTGGTCTTAGAATTAAGAAACGCGCAATTTTTAACGCTAATACAAAACTTCTTTCACCTCCATAATATGGCAGATTGGGGGCTTCTATTTGTAGCTATACTTATCTACCGCCTAAAAATTAAATAAGTCTTTACTCGACCCCTGTAGTGTTTTGTACAAAATAAGGGCGTGTGAAATATTTTCCAGTTGCTTTGGTAAAATACTGTTTTAAGTAAAATTCGCCCTAGTACTAAGTGGTTGTTGCTTTGAATGGCTAAACGTGTGTAAGGCATTGCATAACCCCTGTTTTTTGAGATTTTGCCCATTTTGTACCGCCTTGAAGAGTCATATTTAGCTATAAAATAGACATTTTCCCGTATTGGAGATAGCATGCGTATGTTTTCTTGGGAAGGAACCTGCACAAGGGTACATTAAATATGGGAATTAATGTAAAATATTTGTATTTTACGCTTTGTGTTAACATGGAGTACTTGTAGCATGTATTTTAAGGACAAAAGGACAAATTTACATAATATCGACTACTTCGAAATACCTTCAGCACAATTTAGCCTTTTTGAAATCTAATTTGATACAAATACACTCTTTGAAGTACTTTGAATAAAGCGAAAGCTATAAAGAACGGAAGGCAACTTAAAAAAGCAAACTGCCAAAAATGTGGTCTGAAGGAACGCCTGAACTGTTTTTCACTCCTAAAATTTTATTTACACAGCATATTTTTCTTTCTATTCATGACTAAAATACTTGTAAACTGGCTGTAACTCGCGTTTATGTGCACATTTTTATAGTAATTCTTATGCAATTGTTTGTAGGCTAATGCCATTACCGCGTTTTAATAGGCATACTTACGCATTTCCAAAACCAACTTGGTCACTGTTTAAGTAGTAAAGTCTTCCAAGAGTTAGTCGTGACATGTTTGGCCCCATAAAAAAGCCTACCTCCTCCTCTCACAAGACCATAGACACTGTCACACTAGGTAATATTTGGTTGGAAAAGCCAATAAATTGCAGAGATAATTAAATTGTTACATATAAATAATGGACCAACAGCTATTTTGCAAAGATGATTCTCGAGTTGAATGAGTTATTTTATAATATTCCCTTTGACTGTGTGTAGACTTAAGCAAAACATTTACTGTAAGAAAAATAGTTAAAATTTATTTTTGTAAAATAAAACGTTTTCTAAAAAGTGAACTAATTTTGTTTAACAAAAAATTCTAATAAAACAAGGGTTAACAAATGTTTTACACACGTGTAGCCATTCAAACCAACAAACACTTGGAATTATACTTAAAACAGTATTTTACCAAAGCAACTTCAAAATATTTCACACGCCCTTATTTTGTACAAAACACTACAGGGGGCAAATAATATACGTATTCAATTTCAGTCGCTAAACAAGCATAGCTACAAATAGAAGCCCCCAATTTTTCCATATTATGGAGGTAAAAGAAATTTTGTATTAGCGTAAAAAAAAATGCGCGTTTCTAAATTTTAAGACCAAAAAGGCAAAGTTTAAAAATAGGTGGTAGGGTAAGTAAAACCAAGCGCAGAAAATAATGCAATGTTCTTCGTCATTTTCCCCTTTAAATAATGCTACAAGTACTATATGTGGTCGCCAAACATGAAATACAAACATTTTTTAATCAATTTCCACATTTAATATACACTTGTACAAGTTTATTATTAAGAAAATTTAAGCAAGCTTTCTCCAAAATGACATTTTTCGGATTTTAATAACACCTCAAAAATTATGTTATAATGACTCTTTCACCCAAATACAAGCTCTTTACTTAAACTATAGCACTTTCCCCCTTCCCAATAACAACCACCACCTTTCTACTTACAGTGTGACCTATTCACATTTTTTACCCTATAAATTACTTTCTAAGACACATTACAGTTGAAAAGAGTATTTTGTAACCTGAAATACATGCTATAACCCTTCGAAGCGGCTTTTGAGGGCAAGTTCTCAAAACATGGGTAGAAAAGACGTCCCCACACACGTTAAGCCATTAAAAACAATACACATCTAATATTATGGTGAATTCTACTTAAACGGTATTTTACCCCATGCAACTGAAAAACATAGCATATACCATTATTAAGTATAAAAAAATCTATATTATGTACAAACACTATAGTGTCCAAATAAAAGACGTATTCAAGGTTTTGTGCATTTGGCTACTCCCTGGGGCTAAACATGTGTAATCTCTGTTTGCAGGCCAAATCAGCTATATTGTGGAAGCGAAAAGAAGTTTTATATTAGCGTGAAAATTTGCAAGTTTCTCAATTTAAGACCAAAGTGGTATAAAAATTGAATATGTGGTAGTGCGCACAGGGAAGTAAGGATATTCGACCGACACGTATACTCTTAGCAAAACAAAGAAAAAATATAAATTTTGAGGAGAAAGCGGGGAATTTAACATTGGGCTTTATAACTACAAAATAATAGATGCATTCAATTCCAGTCGAAGCCCGTTTAATTTTGGTTTTAAATTCCATATATAGTACAATTGCGCTTTGTGTTCATTGCATTCTCTAATTGTCTTTATTCTTTACCGAAGACGTAGAGGAGGGAAAATGCAATTTATGTTTTTTTTTAATTTTCCATACTGTAAAGCATCTTAATGCCCCATTTCATTCTCTATTCTTTATCGAGGACATACAGCAGTAAATACGATCTCGGTTCTAAATTTCAGATACTGTAGAAATCGAGTGCATACGTTTCACTCCCCTAGATATTAGCGAATACAATGCACAGACGACATGCATTATCAAATATTTATTTTTGTTTCAAACCTTATATTATGTCTAAATAAACACGCATTTTGCAGTTTCATAGTTCTAGGAAGCGAGTTTCATTGCATTACCAAGCTCGAATACTGCGAGTTTCTGAATTCTGGGGCCAATAGAATTGATATATTTTTGGAAAAGAGAAGGTCGTAAAGAGAAGCAAATCTCACATTCAGGATTACCAATTTCAAATAATATAGTTTGCAAGTTTCTCCATTCTGGGTAGAAACATTGAGGAAATTGAAAACCACCATATCTTGAAAAGCGACAATAGGTAGAAGGAACCAACTTTCACATTCGGCATTACCCACTTCGAAAAATATATAATCTTCAAGTTTCTTAATTTTGCGCCTAAAATATTAAAATTCAAACCGTTATATTTTGAAACGGGTAGGTGGAAGAGAGAAGCATATATACATTCAGCCTCACCGACACAAATAACATAAAATTCGCGAGTTTCAAATTTCCGCGTCTAAAAGTTAAAATTTGACAAATTTGGAACGCCATAATATGGAAACAGAAAGGGTTGTTTTCCTATTCTGCATTAACGTGAACGAAAATAATATAATTTGAGGCATTTATAGTTCTGGCACTAAAATAGCAAAATTAGAACCATTATATCTCGTCAACTGGAACAGCTAGAAACAACGTTTTTATATTTAACATTCTTTTGACTAAAATAAACTTCGTTATATGTTTTATGCTTCTACGACCATGGGGGAGAAGTTAGCAAACTGACAGCAAACTTTGACCTCGAGGTCACCACTTTTTTCACAAGAAGTATTTAATAACCCCATACCAAATATGAAAACAGAATTTCAATATTTCCAGCCGTTTACGATATTTACACGGTTCAATATTTGACCTTCGACCTCGAGGTCACCACTTTTTCCACAAATAGTACTTAATTCCCACATAATAAATGTTAAAGCAAATTTTCAATATGTGTAGCCGTTTACGAGGTATACAGGGTTAAATATTTTACGTTTGACGTTAAGGTCACCATTTTTTCATAAATAGTACTTAATACCCACTTACCAAACGTGAAAGCAGAATTTCAATATCTAGCCATTTACGAGATTCATTTAATCTTTGCCTGGGATATAGAGTGTGGTATAGAAACTGTTTTCAAATTTCTGTTATAATCTCTGCTATGTTAAATAGGAGTTGAAAAAAGTGCCCGTAGTGTTTTTATAAATAACGGATGCCCGTAGCCTCTGTGTTGTGCTTGTAAACACGTTGCCTATGTAATTGCTGTTATGTTAAAATAGGGGTCGTATCCTTTTATAAAATGTGGGGTTAGGTAATTTCTTCTATGTTAAATAGGGGTAGAAAGGGTTCATGTGCCGTAACTAGCATACATTGCTGCTATGTTCAATAGGGATTTTACCATCGCTTCGTAGCATTTTATGTAATCTCTGCTTTGTTAAATAGAGGATAGATTGTAGCCTTGTTGTTTTTTTCATCATAATCTCCAAAATCCAGAGTTTGGTGATAATGAAACAAATATTTGGCAAGTAGTAACCAATAGGCACCCCTATACCAAGGCTCGTCGTAGTCTTTAGCAGATACACCACGGCTACTGGGGAAAATAGTCTGCTATAACAACCTATTGCATGTTCTGTACGCCTTCAGTGTTCTATAATATGGTCATAGTCTTTTATGTAATAGATTAAATTATAATTAAATTCACAACCTTAAATGAGGGTTAGTCGAAAAATAGCCCTGTACTCTTTTATAATGTGAATTAAATTTAATAAAACTGAATTTCATATGTCTAGCCGTTTTATGAGATAATTTTTTGTCCTTTGCCTAGGTTATAGAGTATGGTATAGAATTTCACTTAAAATTTCTGTTATAATTTCTGCTATGTTAAATAATGGTTGCAAAATAAGCTACGTACCACCATTTCAAGAAATTATGCGCTGGTCTAAGCTCTGCTATGATAAATAAGGGTTGGAAAAAGGTACCGTAGTATTTTATAAAATAGGGGGTGGACCGTAAGTCTGCTATGTTAAATAGAGAATAAATCGTAGCCTTGTCACAATGTGTGGTTAAATCTCTGCTATGTTAAATAGGGATTGGAGCCTTGCTCACTATGTGGGGTTGTAATGTTAAATAGGGGGCCGTAGCCTTTAATAGATTGTAGTGTAATTTTTGTTCTGTTAATTGGGGGTGCCGTTAAAATTGACTTTTACATATACATTGCATTTTATGCAACCTTAAATAGTGGTTCAAGATAGCGTGATACTATTTTACAAAAAAAAGTAATTAAAAATAAGGGCCATAAAAGAAAATAAAAATACCTAAATATAGTTCAAAAAAGTTACCACATTTGGTTTGCAAAACTCATGACACCATGTATCGTACAGCCCTGGAAGATTGACTCCTGGCTATCAGGCGGCCTAGGCAAAAGGGGTCATTTTTAAGAAAACCGCATCATGTGCCGGCCTTCGACTTCTAGCCTTATTCTACCTCTAGAAGATTTTTAAACAAAGACATCGAATTTTGTGTCCAGTGGTTTGCGCCTTTCTATGGGGTCATATATGTTCCTCAAAAGAATCTGATCAGCAAAGAAGTATGTGTCCTGAAATTTTCATGAATTCTCAATACAATCAGCAGAGTGGTTCATTTTGGGATAACCGTATATCCTTTAGGTGTTCCCTGAACATGACAGGTAAAGTTAGTAATTCATTCATATTCCTGAGTTATCCCAGATCAATTGAGTTACATATGTTGCCATGGTGCTATTCGGTTTCTTAATCATAATCCTGTCCTCCCACTAGAGCGAGGAGGTTTGCCTATTGTCTCCGGCTTCCATCTTACTCCGTTGAAAAACTGCAGTTTAAAAGACAAGTTTAGCTTATTGTGCGGTACAGTTTTCGTTCCATGAAGGCTTGCTTAGTATCTGCTCTAGTCAGAGCGTAGGTATCTGCATTGCATGAAAAGCTGACTTTGCAATTCATCGTAATTCAACTTTGTTTCGGCGAGATAGCGTTTCCAAGGTTTTGCAGCTTTGCCAAAGCAGTTGAGAACAAGCTTAACGTGAATCAATTGCTTATAAATCTGCTTAGCTGCCATACAAATGAGAATAATTTCCACGTTTCATCCTCTCTTTCAGCACAAGTGCCGACAGTTTAGCATTGCTGTAAATTCTACCTAGGACACTATAGTATATTTGCGAAACCCATTTTTTTCCCTTTTGGTTTTGAGACAAGCTTAAAATATTCTGACAACTCTCTAGTCTTTAGAGTGAGATCCGTTTGTTTAAAACATCAGAAAAATTCTCGAATATTTAATGGTCTGACTGTTTTTGTTTCATTTAAAGTACATTTTTACTATTCTTAATAGTGAAGAGCATCTTAAAGATATTTATTGCAGCTCAATAATCAGACGGCATAACTGTAATTAGGTTTTCGGTCAAAAGGGAGGTAACTGAGGTGTGCCCTGTGTTCCAGAGGATTTGTTCCGGTTTCCTGTACCTCAGATTCTGTTTCTCACCACGTTCTCAGTAATTATATGAATGTCTAGTGGTAGTAGATGCACAGTCGTTTTACATCCAGCAAACGTAGTACTTCTAAATGCCCGAGAAATATTTAGGCATACCTAAATATGAATGTTTCTTAGTTTGCAGGACCTTGGACCATACCAGCACTAATCCTTAGTAACCTGTTTCATCTTGGACTAGTGCACCGTAATGTGATCCATTTTAGACTCAGATGGCGTCTGGTTGCCATAAGTGACCACCTGGCCTTGTGTATTACATTATCTAAATAAAGGTTGAATATTAGATTTTGATCCAGTGTTATTCTTAGATACTCACTGACTCCGACCAGTCAATCAATCTGAAATCGTCCAACGTGGTTCTTAGACCCCATTCAGAAATACATATTGTAATAATTATATAATTTATATCAGCTTATCCCATAAGTAACGTCGTGTATTTGCAAAGTCAGCATATGAACGGTAACTTGCTTGTAACACTACCAATAATCTGGAAAATAGTCTCCATCTGATCAAAAACATTCTGCCATGTACTAAACAGCTGTTCAATACTAATACTACCGGATTTTTGTCTTTACACTGAATACCGTTGGGGTCATTTGTAACCCCATTTCATTTATTGAAAAAACTCTGCTTTTTTATTTTAAAAAAAAAGTTTAATGGTGCTAACTTTTACAACTATTGTGTTTATTTATACATTCTGTGATACACTTAGCTTTTCAACTCAGATAATATGACTAGTGTGTTTATAATTTTATAATATACGTGCAATTATATATAGAAAAAGGACAGTTCTGCACATAATGAAATAAAACATTGTTTAATAACTTTTAGTATAGTTAAATTTTGCATTCTAATACCGTATTTTAGACAAATAATTTAATTAAAAACAGTTCTGTAAATATTTGTTTACGTGCAAAGTGAAGTTACTTTGTTCACTAAATTTTGATCTGCAAGTAACGTAAATAGACGCTCCCAAATCTTGCACAAAGTAATACTTTAATTTTTAGTCCTTATCACATCTGACACAAACAATCCCTGAGTATTGCTTACACACGTGTGTGTTGCATTTCTTGCACATGTCTTGATAGTTTCTGTCCACATACCGCTCACAGAGGTAACAACGACCACGCTTTCGTAATTAATTTGTTTCTGAGGATATACTCGGTATTTCTGCATGCTGATGTCAGTTTTGTGTAGTTAGAGACTTTCCAAGTTCAAGGAGAAAAATTCTCCTTCTGTAATTACTTTTGTTGTTCCATTCAGGATTGAGTGAAAGTCAAATGATGAAAGCGTTGAGGGCACTGACGTCTAGCGTATTGTAGAAAATTACCATCGGCCATCTTCTTGTCATTCTTTTTGTAGTGTATGTTCTGACTAGTTTATCCATTGTATATACACCTAATTTTGTCGCGTTGTAATCTAATATAATTTGCGGTTTTGCATCTTTCGTTTCGTCAACATCATTAGAGAAGTGTTACTACCTAGAAGAGTTACTACTTTACCCTTCTTTGGACACTAAGAAACAATAGTCACTGAATCCCGAAATCCAAACAAAGATGAATTCACATCTCTTCCGATGGGCTGTGTGAATTGAAGCGGTAGTTCAGAACGATTCTTTAATCCCACATTTTCCCGGTTTTGATGGAAGGCATTGACGAAAAGGACAACGCCCTCGAAATGACACTAACTGTTCATCAATAGTAATGTTACCACACGCTACATACGCATCCTGTAACGAACTTACCCATGCATCGAAAACATCTCTAATAGGAGATAATTTGTCAGACTATGTTTTTAGTGTCGTTGTTCAACATCATCGAATCGGAGGCATCAAGATAACTGTGTAAATATATTTCTCATCATTGATTTGTTGAAAATAGGTCGGCCATCTTCTTGAGAAGGTGTAATACCTTCATTGTGTGCTTTGTACACTCCCGCCAGTATAAGAAGTCCTATGAAACACTGAAGTTCACCCTTATCAATATTCACCCATTTCTCTCCATATGTAATAGTACCTTCCTTGTTTGTCCATTTCAAAATAGTTTCAAGAATATTTGGTTTCATAAAAAGTTCGAAAGCAGATTGAACGGTATTCACATTTCTGATGCTGTGTTGTGTTGGCCCTGTTGCAGTCTTGATAATATTGCGGGATAGAGTAATACCACAAGAAGACCTTAGTGGACTACTATTGTATGTTTCTTGTCCATTCTTCGACCTGTAAAGAAAATACAGATATGCATAAGGTAATAGAAAGGGAGAAAAAAATAATAATTTTGCCATAATATATGATGATCAACACAAACAAGGATCAAAATAAAAATAAGGACTGACATATTTTAATCATCGTAGTTGATCCTTCTCATTCGAAACTATTTTAGTGAATTATTCGGGAACACAACATTTTATAAGGATTAGAGAGAGGAAATAATGATAAGAACAATCATTCTCAAATGTAGGAACAATACAGAAATTTGTGTTACACAACCGAAAACTAATAAATCAGGATAAAAATACAATAGTTATTACACGACTATGGTTCCAAGAACAAGAAAAAACACAGTTTTCATGCTATTTTTCATTACTTTCAATTCTACAGTCCTACTACATGATTGTATATCGAACGCGTGATTCACCATTTACATAACGTAATAAAACCAATGACTGATAACAATAAAAATGTGACAAAAGTAGAAGTAAAAGTCCAATAGAATGTACTTACTTGTAAGTTGCAGATATTAAGGCATCATCATTGCTTCCTTCAAGTGTACATACATCTTCAGAATCTAGATGTGAATCTGAATCGTATTAGTCTGTATCATTATAGTCCACAATTACATCTATTTCACCGTCATCACTAGACAAAGCATCTTCACTTGCAAGTTCTTCTGGCGAAGAGTCATAATCAAGGACTTCTTCATTCAACATTTTTGCTATTTCTTAGCTAGATAGCTTTTGTGATGCCATGGCGCTTACAAGACTTTCGAGTAAACAATAGCGAGAAAACAATTGAAAAGCAACTTGTGCCTAAATTCACTTTGAGGAATTAGAGGCATCTATTGGAAAATCACTAAAGTTATTAATAATTGTTGTGGTCCCATGTGACCCCAATGTTACACAGTGCAGGAAGTACTTAAAATTTGCGCACGCAACTTAGCTTGGGGTCATATAGGACCCCATGGTATTAGGAGGGTTAATTCCACCCTGAAAGAAGTCAATGGTTAAGAGGCAAAGATCTGGTTCAATAGTCGTCATACATCATCATAATTTTGCAGTTTTTAGAGGGCTTGTGTTGCAGGTTCCGCAAGAGGTAGTCTGTGGGTGGGGAAATTTCACGCAACCATACTCCCCGATCTTAGCACATGTCCTTCTTGCCGTCTATGGCCGCGTATTATAATTGTGGATGAGCACAACCTTGCGATTAGCCAGGGCAGGAGCGCTCAAGCTGCTAACAGTTGATATCTGCATACACGAAGTCGATCCGTGGTGTAGTAAAAGATAATCCATTATTTTTGCATGGCAATGAAGGCTTGACTTACGATAGTTAGAATGATCCGATTTAGGTCACAAATGTACCGTTTTGTTCGATAACGTGTTGCCATTTGGAAAGTAATATCATGATGCCTCTCTCATAGAAGCCCTTGTTAGTATTGGCAAAACATTGACACAGTCGATGTTCACAAGCCTCTCTTGACGCGAATTTTGCACCAGCAAACGTGTTCGCCATGGACAGGAACATATGGTAATCACTCGGTGCCAGGTCCGGACTATAAGGTGGATGCATAAGAACCTCCCAACCAAGCTCCCGGAGCTTCTGGCGAGTCACTATCGATGTGTGTGGCCTGGCGTTGTCCTGGTGGAACACAATGGCTCTCCTATTGGCCAAAGGCGCTTCTGGGCAATTGCTGCCTTCAGACGGTCCAATTGTTGACAGTATAGTTCCGAGTTAAGGGTTTGGTTTAGGGGAGCAGCTCATAGTAGATAATTCCCTGCCAATCCCACCAAACACACAGCAAAACC
>JAGDQP010064485.1:0-11566 GCA_022664845.1 Lepisma saccharinum
CAAATGGTTAGTCCTGCCAACTAATTTATCATGAATGGAAAGAATGGAGTTTTTTGTCTGCACACGTAATACAATTTAAAGTTACCATTTCACGAACCATTCATACGTCCTCCTATAAAAAAAACAGATTATTTTTAGACATTGGAAAAAGGAAAAGATTTTAACAAGTCAGCGAACACGAGTGCTATTCCATGATTAATTTCCTAGAAAATATCTAATATTTTTATTAAAGATTGACAGTTTTTTTTAAAAAAAATCACATCAAAAACCTATTGTGTAACCACTTAGGACAATTAAGAGATTATCTGTTAGCTGTGCATTCTATACTACAGAAAGATTCTAAATTGTTTTCCAAAGCTTGAGGTTCATTTAGAATGCCGTGATATCGCTCTTATTACATAAAAAGATATTCGTCTATCTCTAAGAGCATCTTGTGCAATTGACGCTGAATTTGAAGATGAGATCCTGTTTCTATTGCCTAAAATCGTACATTCTCAATTTCCACATTGTTTCATTCGAAGAGTCATTTAAAACAGTTTGTCAAGGAAACCTAGTACCTGCTTCCCTAACCACTTTGGTTGGACTGATTTTGGATGGTACAGATAAAAAAGGGAGACTAACTGAAAATCGAAGTAGTATTTGTCAATTTCTCATTTTCTTTTGTTGAAATCGGAGATCATTTTGTAGTAACGCTTGATAGATTACATATCCCAATTGCTCTTATAAAATGCCTCGCAGACATTTTGAGTATCAGTGGGCGGACTTCAATGCTAGAACAGAACGAAGTATTTGTTTGCGGCACCGCGTAATCATTAATGAAAACACTTCATGTTAAAAAGACCTTGCGAGCGCACCAAATTACTGCATGTTCCTTGTTCAATACACGTGAATTTTTCAGTGTCTGTTTCTTAAAAATTTATAAAGCTCTAAATTATATATAGAAATAAGAACAATGTGTGTTAAATTGTAAACGTTTGAAAGTAAAAATTTTCAGGACAATCAATACTTTTATAATTTCGCCCAAACTCTTATTTCTAAGAGAAAAGAATGGACAGAAAAATAAATATAATACCCGCCAGAAAATATATTTGAAGATACAGAAACTTACATACCTATTACAGATATTTACTTTACAACAGAAAAAAAATTCAATTAAAACATATTTTCATCTGCCTTCGTTGGTGTGGGGCGAAATATATCATGCAGGTATCCCGTCAAATATGTTCAAGAACACAAGCTGTTGGGGCCTCACAGCGTCTAGAATATTCGACCTCTATAAGCTGTGTAATATTGCATTAGGTATGCATACAAAAACTCCATTCTTATCCACTCAGGGTATATTAGTTGGCAGCACAAACCATTAAGAATTCTGAGGGATTAGTCGTATTTGTAGTGTATCGACTAATATTAATGAAACATTCGTACATGTATGTTAAACGATATAGAAGTCATTATAAACACTGAATTTTATAATAAGGTGTCAACAGTGTCACCTGGGGTCCTTTAGTTTCCTTAATAAACTGTCAACCATTTTGAAAGTTCCCCATTATTTTTTTTCATATAGGCAGTTTTCGAGATGTTTTCATATCTTAAAACAACCAAGTGGGTATAAAGAACTTTTGTGCCAAATATTATGTTGGTAAATCAAAACGCACGATTACCCAAAATTGTGCATTTATGCTCCGGACTCGTAAATATTTGCAAGTCATAAATACATGTGATGGTTAACAATAGATATTTGGAGATTTCTGATATAAAGCCATTAAATCAAAAGCGTTTATTTGAGAATCTTTAGAAACCAACGTGTGACTTCGACCGCATGACCAAAATATTTATTCTATATTTGCATACATCACACATATATATGAGTATCAAACATACATCATGCAACAGTACAAACAAATTAAGAACATTGAAAATTATATCGTGAAATATATCTAAGGGGAAACATATATTATTTGTCGTGTAAATATGGCAATATAATCAGAAACAGTTACAGAAATAAGAAATTTGAATTCAGAGAAAGAAGACTAATGATGAAGAAAGAAGGCTACATGATTGCCATCTACCGATTACTGAAATCTCTTAATGTACTTCACACCATTAAGAGATTTTACGTTCATCAGAGTTACTGGTCTCCCACCAGGCGCCTCACCAGGTCGCGGATAGAGGAATGCCGACCAGTTATGGTGGGTACAGGAAATATTCCGGGGCGTACCATTACCAGTACTGATGCCTTGCAGTTAGTAGAGGGATCTACAAAGGCTTGGGGAAGATAACCCCGAACAAAATCATCATGGTGAGGGGGAGCAGCATCACTATTACTACTCTGAGGCTGAAGATGAATGACATCGGCAAAGCTCAGAGATGGACAGAGCACAACACCTTGAATGTCTACCTTTAATGCGAGGTCGTAGAGCTGACAACTCTACACCGCTAAAGCATGTCAAGAAATAGTAACAGATGGTTCATGGATTCTCATGGAGTAAAATATTCCGGAGGTAAACTAGTCCCTCATTCGGATCTCCGGGCGGGGACTGCTTCAGAGGGCTCCAAAAACAGGATTAAGAAGTATCTTAGAATAGGAACATGGAACGTATACGAACTTTATAGTAAACGGGCGCTCCTCAGGTGGACCGAGAAGTACAAGCTAGACATATTAGGGATACACGGTTTTATTAAACACCTGTGCTCCGACCAAGGTGACTACTGATAACGACAAAGATATATTCTACGATGAGCTAGAAAGGATAAGGATGTTTGATCGAATGTCGAAGTATAATTCGAAAATTGTGTTGGCTGATTTCAATGCAAAGATAGGGAGGGAAAAAATGTAGATCTACTTTAGGCAAATACTGCCTTCGCGAGAAAACCAACAACAATGGAGAAGGACTGATAACTTTCGCGATTTCCAAAAACCTGCTGGTAAAGAGCACGCACTTTGAACACAAATACACATGGGTATCTCCGAACGGCAAAACTCTCAACCAGATCGATCACGTATTAGTAGACAGACAATAACAAACCAACGTAATGGATGTTAGGTCGTACAGAGGAGCGGAAGGTGACACCGACCATCAATTAGTGATCACAAAAGTAAGGGAAAAGTTATGCAACGCGAACAGAGAAAACAAGGGGCCAAAACAACTTAAATTCGAAGTGAAACGATTAAATAATCCGAGCATAAAAGCAGATTACCAACTCGAACTCTCAAATAGGTTCGAAATCCTAGCCGACTCGAGTAATAATAATGATACTGATAATGAAATTGATGTAAGTAAGATATGGGAGGAAATTCCTGAAACAATTAAAAGCGCAGCGAAGGAACGCGTAGGTGAGAAGAAACAACAGAAAAACAAACCTTGGTTTGATGAAGAATGCCTTAAGCTTCATGAGGAATGAAAACAAGCAAGCCAACGATGGCTAAGTAAAAAACCAAGCAAATACGAACCACTACAGTAACCCGAAACGAAATGCCACCCTCGGGTTCAGAAACAAAAACCGAGAATATCTGACGCAGAGGATTCTGGAGATAGAGGAAAACGGGAAGACAAATAACATACGAGATCTATACAAGGGCTACACTCGTTAAGGAAAGGTTACCAGCCGAGGTTAGGAATGATTAGAAATGAACGTGAAGATCTTAAGACGGATCCGACTAAAATTGTCGATGTGTGGAAAAGTTATTTCGACAAACTGTTTAATGTACACAACGGGGAACAAACAGAGGACTTTGAAATTCACACCGCAGAACCGTGGATTCCCGAACCTAGCAAGATCGAGATCAAAATATCAGTAAAGAAATTAAAAAATTTCAAATCACCAGGAATAGACAATATTCTAGCCGAATTAATTAAAGCGGGAGGAACTGCACTAATCAAGGAACTACATAAATTGATAAGTGGAATATGGAGAAAGGAGGAGCTCCCAAAGGAAAGGAAAACATCAATAATTGTTCCGATTTACAAAAAAAGCGATAAGTCGGAATGTAACAATTACCGCGGAATCTCGTTACTTCCAACCTGTTACAAGGTATTAAGTAATATTCTGTTAACACGCCTAAGTGTATACGTAGATGAAATAATTGGAGATCACCAATGCGGATTTAGAAGAAATAGATCCACGTTGGACCACATGTTTGCCTTGAGAGAAATTTTGGAGAAGAAATGGGAATACAATGGGACGGTTCATCAGCTTTTCATTGATTTTAAGAAAGCATATGATTGTATCAAAAGGGAAAAGTTATACAGTATCCTGATACGATTTGGAATTTCGAAAAAATTGGTTCAACTAGTGACGATGTGTCTCAGCAACCCCATAAGCAGAGGACGGATAGGTAATATGTCAGATAGTTTCAAGATTCGCAACGGTTTGAAACAAGGCGATGCCTTGTCACCACTACTGTTTAACTTTGCGTTACAATATGCGATTTTTAAAATTAAAGTGGACAAAAATTGACTATCATTGAATGGTTTGAATCAACTGTTTGTATACGCGGATGATGTAGATTTAATAGGGGACGATATAGATGCACTACAAAGCAGCACTGATGTCTTAGTAGAAACGTGCGATGAGATAGGTCTACAGGTAAACATAGATAAAACAAAATACATGATAACAAGCCGAAACACAGGGAATGAAGGAAATAAAAACATAAGAATTAGGGATGAGCTCATAGAGAGAGTAAACAAATTTAAACACTTGGGAGCATACGTAACAAGCAAAAATGAGGCCACGGAAGAAATAAAAAACTCGCTTAGTATCGGGCAACGCATGTTTCTATTCAGTCCAAAAATTTCTAACATCACGATTAATATCAAAGAAATTGAAATAGAAATATACAGAACGTAAACGGAACGAGGTGACTGGAGAGTGGAGGAGATTGAATAATGAAGAACTCCACGGGCTGTACGATTCACCAGATGTTGTAAAAATAATGAAATCGCGACGAAAGGTGGGCAGGCCATGTAAGCTCGGATGGGGGAAAAACGAATATTCTATTCTATCCTGGTTGGAAGGTCCAATGGAAGGAGGTCATTGGGAAGACCGAGATGTCGTTGGGAGGGCAATATTAGAAGAAATCTTCGAGAAGTAAGTGTTCTTGATGAAAACTGGCTTGATATTGCCCAAGATAGAATCCAATGGCGAACGTTTGTTACTGCGGCGATGAACTTGGGAGCTCTATAAGCCAAAGAGTTCTAAGTTAGTTGATAGTTCATCAGAGATGAAAAAAATAAATGTAAAGGTTGATATAATCAGAGAAAAAAGTAAATTCATGATTTTGTTAAGTCATAGCCTAATTATTCTGTCCCTGCTGTGTTCAATTTATATTTAAAATTAAACAAGTAAAACATAGAGAATATATTTAACCAGTTCATATGACTGTCATCAAATACAGTCTTCGACATATTTTATTTCTCAATAATGATGTCCATTATACAGTTAGGTAATTAAGGATCTACTGATGGGATATTGATTTAGTGTATATGTGTTTGAGATATTGATAGATAGATAGATGGATAGATAGAGAGTGAGTGAGAGAGGAGTGAGAGAGAGATAAAATGTAGAAACATTTTAAAATATTTACATGTTGTGGTTAATGGTTTTGTTATAACAACAAATCTATTGGGGAGGGAAAATAATACTCTGTGGTTCGAAGTTCTGAGGTTGTCATGGGAATTAAACACCATATGTTTGTTCACAATCCTGTCCAGTAAAATGGTCATAGAGCACCATTGGTGGCAATTAAGAGCAAATTTAACTTTTGATATATTCAATATTTTAGCTTATGGACATTACCGGTATGTGCCACAAACGGACACATACGTAATGCAGTATATAATCACATTACTCATCAAAATTTGGTGTCGAGAGAAGAGTATAGAGGAAGGAGGGAGTGTGAATATGAAATGTGAAAGACAAATATATAAATCCGATAATAGTAATGTTGAAAGCTATATTTACTCTTTTAAGAACCTTTTGTTCATTGATGAACAATGTCAAAACGCGTATTCAATATTGCAAGGATAAGAATATATTTTTTCACTGATGAATGATAGCGAAAGAAATATTCGATATTTTAAATAGAATACTCAATATTTATTAATATTTTAAAGTTATTTCTGTTTAGCGCTCTTGATTTTCATAGCCGTTTATAATCTTGTCATTCTAAGACTGGCAAGTGCTTCAAGATTTGGTTAGTGTTTCCTGCTTTTGAAGAATGCAAAAAACGGTTTCAATAAAAGAGAATGTAATTTCTATTGAGGTATGTATTTTGCGGAATATTTGATATTGTAAAGGGACTCTTCGGTTTTATATAAAACAATTGCTTTTCTTGTTTCATACTATTGTCATTTACATTTTTCATACAATTTACAATTTGTCAATACGCAGTTTTACAGGTCTAGAGGAGAAGTACAGTATTATCGGAGCTAGCACAGAACTCGGGATGTTATGGTGTTACCTTTTTGTGTTCAACTGAGCTACCGCGAACAGTAAATTTGTTTCTCCATAATATTCCATGGTTATCTGTCTGGCTCAAATCGTGTAATCAGTTTTTCGCAACTTCCAGATTTCGTTCTGAGATATCCTTTGATGATATACAACCAGCTATGTTTAAGAGTTAATTTGGATGCATATGTAGCAGTGAAAGGCGTCACTGGGGAGTTAGAACTTGTGACCCATGAAATAATCAAAAAAATGCCAAAGAATATTAAAACAATAAATGGAAAATATTTTTCGTTCAGTTATATATATATTTTCTTTTAAAAGAATTGTAGTGTTGAATCTTTAATACGCTTCCTATTGTCTAATTCATTTTAGATTCTACAAACGTGTGTCTGCTTACATACATATGTAAACATAGGTACACGTTACATATGAAACGGAAAAAGAAATAAAATGGAAAATTTCCTATTTTTGAACAAATTTAATTGAGATAGCCAAGTTGTTCACTTACTATGGATCTATCTGATGGGCAAAAGACGAGGGATACTTCCTTACAACAAATAGGTTTATTTGGATGTTTCGTCTTTCAATGATGTTAAAAAGATAAATTCCAGGAATCATATTTCTTTACATAATTTCTTCACAAGTTGTATGTTGGGATTAAAAGGATAATATTCCTAATCCAACGTGCTTTCTTGCTTCGTTTAAGTATTGGCCTTGCGTTTAAAATATAGTATAAAGACTACAACAAAATTGTTAGAGAGAAATCTAATTCTATGGGAAACATAAGGATGTTTCTGGAAAGTGTTTTTAGAGAAGTGATGCATGAAATAGATGAAACTAATACATATCAGTGAGTAGTGGACAGTGTCCAGCACTCATTAGTATGCATTATGTTTTCATTCCTTGAACTGCATCAAAAAGAACAGAGTATTTCCAAACTTTCGAATCAGCTACGCATACTAATGTCACATGATATTTATCTGTCTCTGAAAAATAAATTCATGGCAAAACTGACTTCAGCAATGTACTTCCGGTAACAATCTAGTACAGATTGATTTATTACATGACTTCCCTTTATATTACACAAAATTCATTAGTATTTAAGATGACCGACTTCAAGGTCGCGACAAGGACGTATGTACCCTCTAACCGATAGTGCATTCCTCTCGGTATCCATTAATGTGTATTTGTTTTAAACTTCGTTCATTGAATACCGTTTACATTCAATTATTTCAGTAAATGCTTTGCTTTTGAGCGACAAAAAGCCTCTTCAATTTCCTATTTATTTCTTCAACGACTCTCTTCATCTATTTATGGTCAGGATTTACCTTTTAGTCTAGTTTCTTTTTCACGAGATTTTCAATCAGGGATTTTGCCAGAAATTTCAGTTTTAGATGGTTTCTACCAACGTTTAACTGGAAACATTTCAAGGCTAAGATATTGGGGGCGAAAACCGCAATTCGTTGTGGGGAGAGGTGTATAAGAATTCCTGTTTGTATCGTAAGAAATATGTATGTTAAAATTTGCATTTCACTAACGTATCTCATAAGCTTTTTTTAAAGTTTATTCTCGATAATCTTTATTTTATGTTGTAGCTACTTATCTAAATGACCTTACATGGCAATCCACTTTCACCATTTACAAGGAGATGTCCCGGTCTAAGAACTTTAGTTCGGGTACAGATTTCGTGTGGTAACAGTTTTTATTTCAAGTGTAAATATACTAAAATATTGGGGCTCACAATTTAGAAACTTTCAGAATATCGGGCATCATAGTTTCCATTACACCTCTTGTATATATTATAATCTTCCCCAATATTAGTTGGGCGGGTGTCGATGGCGGTAGCTTTGTGGACTGATTCTTTTCATGCCTATGGGTCATACCAAACTGATATAGTTGTAAATTCTAGGTAATTAAAGCATGGAAAACGTTCCTACTTGATGGGCAGAATTTACAGTATTTCGTCAGATTTCGAGATCAACTTATGTTCAATGAGTCAGGTATTGTCTGATTTGGGAGCTACACCTCTATACGAGCAGTATTCTCTGTTTAATTTTTGCAGTAAACCGAACTTCAGTACTTGTTCCATTGTCTTTCTGATAGTCCTACGTACCGAGCTACCGTCTATACTAGAGGCACCACAAGGCCTGTTTACTTTTGTATAAACCCTAACAGATACGTGAATATGTAGATACATAGTTTACTATATGCACGTTAGTCCAAAGTGTAAATCCAACTTACAATATTTTGTGTGTTTTTTTTTAAGTCTGCTTTTATAAATCATACAGATTTTCGTATAAACTAGAACATTTGAATAATAACACCGTTGTGGTTATAAAATGAATTTTATGCTCGTAACTGAGTCGATACTGGTTATAGCCTTTGTAATTTGTGGACGAGAGGTAAAGAAAATTCTTGAAGTTAATTACGTAAAATACTTTCTTCTCTCTCATCTTCTTCACGCCTTTAAATATTAGAAGTGAAGATGACACACGTGGAAGAGGAAATCTCACCAAATGGATTGACAGCGTATGTTCTTCAGTGTGTGTTTGTGTGTGAAGGAGAAAGCGAGTGAGATTATAAACGTTGATTCCATTGTTGGAAATGGGCGAGAGAGAAAGAGAGGAAGGCAAAGAGAGTGCTGTTTAATATTCACGAGGAAACAACAGATTCTTTTCCTGTCTGTGAGCTGTAAATGAAGGTTGAAACACATAGTAAGTGTTGCCAACTTTTCTCACATAAAGATGCGTTTCTTTAATTTTATTTTCAATCTATTTTGTAAAATTTAGCTAATAAAGTGAAATTATACTTTTCACAAGTTGAAATCACATTCTGCAGTTTTCTTCGCCATTCCTTTGCAACAAACACTCTCTGTGTAATAATATATTAAAAATGCAGTGAAACATATTGTAACTGCAATGCCCAATAATTGAACTTGGATTATCTCAGTTGTCGACAGGATGCCATAACAATTAAGCTATATGACATTTGGTTGACTTTAGTAATGTGGCTTAGTTGGTACAGCGATATGGCGGCAACTGGGAAATATGAAATTGATTTCTCGTTATGATACTATAATGTATACGAATTTACGCTAATATAAGGTTGTGTGACATTTATTTCACTGCTTAGTCGTCATACTACAGGATAGTCTATGAAAATTGGTACTAATTATTCTAATCCATGTGTTCAATTACGGTTTGTTTCTCAAAACATGATTGATAGGCACAATGATGTCTCCATGTTGGAGGTGCACTAACAACACTTGCTTTTAGATGTATAACTTGTCCCCTAACTATTATCCACATAGAAGATGGGTCGAAACTCGGAGCTGTCATGATTTTTGAATGATCTGCAGGAGAAATAAGTAAAACTATGAAACTTTGCATAACAGTTAGATTAGTACGGAAAAACTTTCCGGCTGTGGAACCAGGTCTATCAACCATCTTTTAGGCAGCCATATGGAAAAAAAGGAGAGTGTATCTTCATTTCAGTCTAGTTTTTTAAAGAAATTTATTCTAGCGAGGTCAGTCCTAGCTATTGCTTGTTAACAATGAGCTTTTAAATGAAACGCTCAAATCAATAAAAAATGGTGACAGACGGAAACATAACGATGCCAGGTGAGTACAATTGCTCGGTTGGTAGAGCGTTGACTTAAACATTCGAAGATCCTGGGAAGGATTCCAGCTGCCGTCGATCCTTACGTACGCTGTTTCATGCTTTTTCTTCAGTATCTCCAATCAAATGCTGGGATGGTATTTGCAAACTAGGCCGACTATGTTCCAATAGTTTCTTCACTACCCTATCCACGCATGAGCCTAAAGGCCATAAATAAAATTAATATTTAATGAAGACTGTCAGAGAATTTGTTACGAACACCTATCCTAAAATTTTGTGCAGCATGACCCGTTTAAAAAATCGTGCGGTAAAGAACCACAAAGTAACTGAAAGCTCCCACTATACCCTAAAGTGTCTTCCTAGCCCATGTACACTGCAAAAAATGTACCTCTGAATTATGCGTACAAAATGGCAATTTGGTACTGACGATTTTTTAGAGGTAGTGGCTAACCCAGGTTTGGATTTAGAGGGGCGGTTGCTTGCCTCGCAGTTCTTGGGAGGAAACAGATTAAAAGAAACAAAAACGATAGTAAAACTTGAATCTCTTGTTCCGTCACTGCCTCTGAAAAATAGGTGATATCATATATTCTTATTTTTTACTACAAAGAAACGCAGAAACTTCGAGAATTCAGTTTAGCATACTTTATATTTGAATATAAGCATTGATTTTGCTTATTACTTACTTGTACTTATTTCTTTGTAATTACAATAAATTACATATCAATTATTTTCTTTGAATTACTTAATTCTCACGCTTTTAGGAAAACTTTTAAAAAATCACTTTATTTCTGATTCTTCTGTAAAGAAACCATTTAAAGAACCACGTTCAAGTTATTAAATCTGGCTCCAACCATTTTGTTTATGGCCAAGACTTGCTTTATGATTCCACTGAAATACAGCGTTGAAACATTACACTTAGATTATTAAGTTGTTTGTTCCAGTTTCTGTTGATGCACTTCCATAACTTGTTCACTTTGTAAGATGCACTTAGTTGCATAAACCATGCACTTAATTGCACTTACTGTAATATGTCATACCTTACAAAAGTCTGTGTTCTGTGGGCTAACGTTTGTGCTGTAACTCTTCAGCATGTTTTTATTTTCTGAGCTCCCGCATTTTTTCCCTTCCAGATTGGCAACTCTCCCGCATTCAAACTTCTCTAGTTTAACATGTCGGTTTATTATAGGTACAAAATAACAAAAATCAACTGAATGGGAAGATTATGAAATATAAGCACAGAAATTTCAACACTATGCGAAACTCAAAATAGAAACAAATATAATTATACATCTGTACTGCCACGATTCTCTGTTACTAACAGCAAAAAAGGATTCAAACAAACACTGATTCTTTGGTGAATCTATTCAGTAACGACAAACAGATGTCACCACTAGTCAACTAAGAGATCCTATTTACAAATATTTAGTATGGCGGAAATGCAACTTTAATTATCATCAAGAAAATCACTTGCAGAATATTTTAAACGAATCTATGTTTA